>QJNZ01000585.1:0-60037 GCA_004155055.1 Monosporascus sp. CRB-8-3
CGGCCCCCCCCCCAAACATGTATCCCCTTACGAGGTCGCTGCGCCTAGGCCGTTGAACAACTTAGCTTTGACCTCGCCGGCCATCAGACCCTGCCGCTCCTTCATGGCGACGGTATTGCTGGCGCGCGCAATCATGTCTATTTGGATATCGGCCGCCTCTCTGCTGGAGAACATGTTGCCTCCTCTGCCACTCCTCGAGACGACGCTGGCGGCCTCGCGGAGCTTGGAAGCTAGATCCTGCATCTGCTTGTTCCCGTAGTCGCGGTTGCTGAAGAGGGGGCTCTGGGACAGGGTCTGCACCCAGTACTTGTTCCACAAGAGTTCAAGTAGCTTAGAGTCGAGCGTCGACTTGAAGTGGGATACATCCAAGGGATAGTATTTGCTTGCGTGGGCGCCGAAGTCCTCGGCTTTGGCGAGCGGCACGCTCTGTCGACCAGTACCGTCATCAGCGGTGCCGGTAGCGGACTCAGCGGGCTTGTAGTCGGCGGGAAAGGTCCTGAACGCACCAATCTCCACACGGCCGGCACTGATGGTGCGATCGGGATCTATTACTACAGCGACGAAGGGGTCGTTGAACTGTTGCTGCAATTTCTGGGTGTCCACGTCGATGCCGCTAAGCCAACATCCGTAGCCTGGGTGACTATGGTACCACCCCACAACGTTCTCGGGCCGGCTACCTTGGTCACGCGAGGACTGGAGATACTGGATCATATACTCGTTGGCATCCTCTTGGGCATTCACTCTGGTCTCGGTACCCTCGACGGGGAGGCCGAAAGCGTCCGTGACGACGATGGTGTCTCCGTCTGTGTATCCCTGCATCAAACCCATGACTTCGATGGATCCACCGGAACGCGCATGCATAACCATCTTGATGAGGGCAACAGCGCTAACGCGGACATTCTTGAAATGGTGAGGGTCTTTTCTCCAGGGCTTAGCTTCGTTGGCAGTTTTCTGGCGATCGGCCGAGTAGCAGTAGAGGGCATCGCGAACGGGATCAACCAGCTTTACGCCGTTGTCGAGCTCTACAGCCAGATGGCAGTTGGTTAGTCTTGCATTCCAAACAAAGTCCAGAGGAAAAACAACATCAGGAACGAATTTTTCGATTATAGCTTGCTCATGCTCACTCACCCCATGATTTCATTGCGACCTCCATATCGAATGTTGATTTGCCGTAGCGGAATTATTCGAAGTAGATGCTCTGATTGATCATACAGCAGTGTGAAGGTGGTAGGGATTGATATCAGCTCGGAAGTGGTAGGTTACCTACCTAGCTAGCTCTTAGGTACTGTGCATCTAGGTACTAGATAGGCCTACATAGGCAGGAACGATGTACCTCCGGTTCGGGTTACAACTCTCAGGGATATTTTTTCTTACCTACCTCCATCGCCCTATAAGATTCCTTAACCATCCAGTACGTATACTCCCATACATTTTATATGCCAAAACACCTCTATCGGGTTCTTACTATTTATGGCACTTTTAATGTAGCCTTTTATTCGATCCCTTTTATTAAAGGCGTTCGACAGCTTTAACTAACGACGACTTTTTGCGAAGTATTATTATTATTTAAGTTAAACTTTTAATTAAATTTACGAAAAGGTTTTATATATTTAAATAGCTTTAAAATCTAGTATTAATAATAAGATTTATAAATATATGTAAATAAGTCGCTTAATTTTAATATAATAATAATATAAACCTACTTTTAAAAAGGATAAAATAAACTTAATTATATACTTTAAAAACTAATCTTTATAGTTATTTAAAGCTTTTGTATATAGTGTAAAACTACTTTAAAGTTAATTTTATAATCTATTTAATAATTTAATTATTAAAGCCGATATTATTTTTAAAGTCGGAAGTATAAGAATTAATTTAAAAATTAATTATTAAACGAATTTTTAAGTTAAATAGATAAGATGTTTTCTTCGGTTTTAATAAAATAAAAATATAACGAATTTACTTTTTATTTAATAAAAGGTTAAAAGGTATTAGTAGTAATAACTTTATAATCGGTTATTAATTAAAAATAAAAGCTAGGCCTATTAAAGCTTTACCAAGTTATATTATATTATTAAAACGCGAATATAAAAGTACTTTAAGTATTTACGTTAATAAAATTATAAATCTTTTTCCTTTTCGATTTAAATATCAGGCATATTAAAATATTTTTATTAAGATACGTAACGAATAAAACTTTAAGATTATAAATAAAACTACTATAAATTAACAGTTAACTTAATTTATAATGTTTCGTTATAAGAAATACAATATTATAATTTATAATAACAATTAGTATCAGTATATATATTGTAGTATAAAATAAGTATAATTAAAAGTAGCTTTTTTTATTAAAGCTAATTAAGTTAATTATGTAAATATAAAAACTACTATTTATTTAAAAAATTTAATATTATCTAATATCTTATAACTTTCCGATAGATATAGTATAATATAAAAAGTTATAAAATTAAAAAAGCAATTAGTTTTATTAAAGAGTAAACTAAATTTAAAATGAATTTATATTATAAATTGGAGTAATAACAGTTATTAAACGAAAGGTTAAAGTTATTTTATAAATAATTCGAATGTATTTAAATATATTAATATATATAAATTTATCTAGGTTTAAGCCGTATTATTTAAACCAAGTTAAAAATACGCTAGTAATAATAATACTAATAATTAATATAATTAATATTATATTTAATATTTTCGAATATAATAACTATTAATAGTTTTTAAAGTTAAAATAAATTATACGTCTTAATTTTATAAAGCTTTATTAAAAAATTGATTATTACGTAACGCTAATAAGTTTCGATTTTAATAAATCTTATATTTTTTTAATTAATTAGATAAAAAGAATTTTTTAAAATGTAGTAACTTAGAAAATATTAAGATTTTTATAATAAACTTTAAATCCGTATAAAATAGATTTATAATCTATTATTAATTTTATAACTTTTCTAATTTTAATTAAGCTTACGATTCTTTAACTTTAATTAATTATAATAACTAAAATATACTCGTTAAGTTCGAATATATATTCTTAATTATATTTATTTCTAAAATTTTAAATATAAATAAATTTATATAGATTATTTAATTTATTTAAAATAATTACGTTAGTATATATTATCGATACCTTTATTAATATTAATAATATTTTTTTTAAAATCGGGCTTTAGTTTTAATTTTCGAATGCGATTTAATTTGTAATAATAGTAAAAATTTAATCTTTACGTAAATTTATATTAAGAAATATCTTACATATAAAGAACTTTCTAGTAAAATTAAAAAAAATAAGAACAGGTTTAAAAAGTTAAGATTTAACTTTTAAATCGATATAAATTAAAGGATTATAAGTAATAATTTGTCCGGCTATTCCGGATAACGAAAAAAATTTAAAATTCTATTAAAAATTATCTTTAATAAAAAGATAACCAGGTTATTTAAAGTTATCTTAAAGTAAACCGCTGATAAAACAATTAGAATTTAATAAAGATTAATAATAAAAACAATATATATAAGGTTATTTAAGTTTAAACCGTATTATTTAAGTTAAATTAAAGATATAAAATAATTTTATTAATAATTAATACGATAATAAATATTAATTTTTACGTTTAAAATAAATTATATATTTCGGTTACGAAAAGTTTTATTTTAAAGTCGATTATTATATAAAGTCGATAAGTTTCGACTTTAATAAACTTTATACCTTTTAATTTTTCGATTTAATAGGCCTTATATAAAGTGCCCCATAGATAATGATTTAAAAGATGTTAAGCTTTTCGCGGTAAACCTTAAGTTTATATAAGATGGGCTTTACGACCTTTTGCTAGTCCCATGAACTAAAAGTGTCAGATGTCAGCCAGGAAAAAGAGCTAGGAACTCCAAACCAGCCATCTTTAACCTCGATCGATCTTACGGCGGGCAATTCCCATTACAAAATACCCGTATTCTGTAACTGTAAAATCTTTATAAAAGATATTTCGCTTAAAGTGCTTAAGCCCTATAAAGTTTTAAGGTAAATAAATTTTTTTAATACTTTTATCGATATTATCGACTTTAAAAAAAAAATCGTATTTTACTGTAATTTTTTCGATTATAATTTAATTTATAAATATGAAAATAATTAAAATTTTAATAATTTTATAACGGAAAATATCGGCCGTATAAAGAAATTACTAAAAAAATTAAACGTAAACGGTAAAAAGTTTAAAAATTTCGAAATTTTACTTTTAATTTAATATAAGAAGGATTACGAATAATAATTTATCCGGTTATTCCGTTAGAAATAGTCGTTAATAGAAATATAACTAGGCAGTTTATAAGAATACTAGATTTTAATAAAGCTTAATAACTAAGATAATATAATTTATTAATTTATTTAATTAGATTATACGGTTACGTCTTTTTAAAAAATAATTAAAATAATATATAAGGCTATTAAGTTTAAGCTATATTATTTAAGTTAAATTAAAAATACGAAATAATTATATTAATATTTAATACGGGTAATATTTTATTTAATATATTTAAATACGATAATTATTAATAAATTTTACGGTTACGATAGATTATATATTTCGGTTTCGAAAAGTCTTATTTTAAAATCGATAATTATATACTATTTATAAGTTTCGCCTTAAATAATACCTTAAAAGATATTAAATTTTTCGCGGTAAAATTTAAGTTCGTATAAAATAACTGCTTTACGGCTTTATACTAGTTTTACGATTAAAAATATTAGATATTAATTAGAAAAATATTACGAACTTTAAATTAAGTAATTTTTATTTTTAATTTGGATCGATTTTATAGTTTTTCGAATTCTTATTAATTAAAATAATCGAAATATACCGGGGAATTCCTATTATAAAATACTTATATTCCCTACTTATAAAGTTTTTACGAAAACCGTTATAATTAAAATATTTAAACTTTATAAAGCTTTAACATTAATTAAAGATTTTAATATTTTCGTCTATTTTACTAGCTCTTTTTTTTTAATGAAATTAGATTTTAATTTTAATTTTCGAATAAGATATAATTTATAAAAATAAAAATAAATAAAAGTTAAACGATAGTATACCGGATATTATCGACCGTATAAAGAAATTATTTAAAAAACTAAATATATATAATAAAAATTTTAAAGATTTCGAAATTTAATTTTTAATTCGAAAAAAAGGTTTTTACGTATAATAATTTTGTAAGGATATAGGCCTCGGGGCGTATCTTACTTAAGTGCGGATAAGGATTTTTAACGTATAAAGCGTTAGAACTGTTGATTTTTTGGTTATGTACCGGAATAATTAGTTTTTTTTTATTCCTTTATATTGAATTAAGTCGGGAAGACTTAGTCCTGATCAGTAGGTATCCGATAAGAAGGTTACGGGCGAGAGCATGGTGGGAACAATATACAAGATAACGCAAATCTGTATTAATCGGTGTTAAAACCGTAAAAAGAGAGTGTCGACGATGATAAATAATAACGGGGTTACGTCCGAAAGAAAAAAACTCCTAGAAATACCTTTAAAGCTAAATAGGATTAATTAATTAATCCTAAAATTAAGTCCTTAAATTTTATATTATTTTAACCTTTTTTTTTACGATAAAATTCGTTTTCGATTTATCGTAAAAAATAAATAATAACTTAACGTAGATAATTTCTTAACGTTACGAATATATAAAAATTTGTTAATTAATTTAGATTTATTTCCGCGGTTTATCCTCCAGTATTTTTAATTTAAGATTTTGTTTTTTTTTACTTTGCTAATTTTTTTCTCTACTTAGCTCTTTTTTTATTTTTCTATACCTTATTCTTAAAAGGATTATTATTAATTGATTCTTTGTATTTTTTCCAGCTAAGTTATTTTTGGATAAAATAAGGTTTTAATCGTTTCTTAGCATTTTTATAGGTATTTTTTATTTATTTGTATAGCGTCGTATACTTTTTTCGTAACATAACCTCAGCGCGTTAATTACTAAAAGGTAAACATAATACGTATTTAACCTTAAAATCGTAACGGGTTTTGGGTAAAAGTTATCGTAATCGAGATTCGTCGAAAAAAAAAATATATCTAATTAACGGAAATATAAAGAATATATAAAGATAAAAAACGTATTAATAATAATTCGAACTTTTTTAAGATAGGCGATAAACGTTTATCCGGCCAGTAATACCTAAGCACTTCCTTATTTTTTGCTTTTGGATGTAGCCTTAGGTATTTTTTAATCACCGTAATAAGGTTATTAATTATGTTTATTTCGTTTTGTGATTTTTTTTCTTTTGTTTTTTATTACGGTAAATCCTTAACGATAATATAAAAAAAATAAGTAATTTAAGTTTTATAAATCCATCCTTTAATTTATATTGGAGTTTTAACTTTTGCAATACGGATTAATAAATTATTAAAATTAACCTATTTTTATCCGTTATAATAAAATCGTAATATTTTTTTAATTTGGTTTTTAAAAGGGGCAGTATCGAATAGTACCAGGAGACGTTTTGATCGGATATATAAAATACTTACTTAATAACTATAAATTTTATTTTCGTCGATTTGGATAATATTATATATTACAATTTAAACGAAGTTTAAAGTAGATACCCGAATTGCAGTTTTTAACTTTTCGTTTATCGGGGTATAGTATTAATGGGTAATGAAACGATTAGTTTTAAGGATATATATTAATTTATTTTCGGCAAAACCATAGGCGATGAAATATATTAAACCAATGATATTCTTTAATTGGAGGTATTTTTCATTGTTTAAGAGTATAAAAATCCTTTAAAGGGGTATAATAATAACGTTATGCCAAAACTTAGTTTTATTTTTGAATTTAGGAGGTATTTTTAATAGTTCCTAGGGTTTAGTTTTTTTTATATCGAAAGGGGTAATGGGAAGGGATTAATTAAATCTTAAATAAAGTGCATGCTGGGGGAGGGGGTTAAACCGGTAAAATTTATAATATAACTTTTTTATTATTTTTTTTATATTAATAATATAAAGGATAAAGACGTTAGCAATTTAATTAAGGTTACCTAACCGAAATTAATTAATTTTTTTAACTTTAAACTTAGAAATATAATAGGTAGGTTTTACCGAACGTTTTTTAAATAAGGATGTTATAGTAAACGGTATTAAATTAATTAAAAAATACAAATATTTATATAATAAATATAAATAAGTATCTATAAATAGAAACTGTATATATGGGAATATATAAATATGTAAAAATTAAAAATATAATTAATAAATATTTAAAACCGTATATATATAAAAAACGCTAAAAGATAAAATTAAACGGGAAACGTAATTAATTAAAAAAATATAAAGCCCGTATAAACCTTTTCTAATTAAAATTATATACGCCGAAGAAATCCTAAAAAATTTTATTTAAAATTATATAAAAAGATATAATTAACTGTTACAATTCGTATAATTAAATATATATACGTACCTTTTTCGTTTTTACATTTCTTTTACAACCTTTCTTCTTTTATAACTTTACAACTCTTTTTAATACCAACTTTTCCTTTTAACTTCTCCCTTCTAACATTTATACGCACATATATATACATATCTACTACATTAATTATCCTTATCATAAATCCCCGTTAACCGTCAAATCCTTCCAGGCCTTAAAGTTCCCGCATAAATAATAACCTAAAATAACTAGCTAAATTATTAAAACATTTGTCCTTAAAAAATAAACACGCTTAGGATAAACCCAATCCTGTTACTAAACTTAATCGTAACCTCCAAAAGTTAAATACTATATCCGTTCGTTGCAAAAAAAATCTGCTAATATTAAATCTTCCTACTTTCGTTAAACCTGTTACCCGTCGTATTAATAAAACTTTAAAACTTAATCGGGGTATTAAGTTTCTATATAACCCTGGTAATACCCGTAAACCTTAAAATCCCATATACCATTAAGTACCTATTTATAACCTGGTTCCTTTTTTTTAATATCGATACCGTAATATAGCTTTTAATAATAAAAAAATACCTTTTAAAACCTTAGTTATAAATAACCTTTAATTACTTAAACCTTATTTCTTTATCCCTGGTATAATAAAATCGATTAAAAAAAGCCCGGTACTTATTATTGGTACCGTAAAATAATTTGGTATTCGTCGATTAATATTTATAATACCTAATCCTAATTCTGGAAATATCTTATTATTTATACCTATTCCGTCATTAACATTTACAATTTATATTCCTTGTATTATTAATCGGTTACCTAGGCCTTATATAAATTAAAAATTTTTAGCTTTTTTTCGTATAAAGTTTAACGAAACTGATAAATTATTTAAGTATTAAAATAAATATGTTATAATAGCCCGTATTACTTTTAAACATTTTAAAATAAATTCCTTTTCGCCTTATATAATAATATTATATTAATTAATCGCAAATATTAAAAATTATATTAATCACTTTTCCTCTTAATTTAACAAAAAATCGATATTTAAAATAACGAATTATTAATACGAACTTTTAAAAAGTAATTAATACGTAATTTCCGATCGCTAAAATATTTATTTCCAAAAATAAACTTAAAATAAACATTATTTTCGTTGAAATTAATCGTACAAAACCCGTAGATTAATTTATGTTACTACTAATTAAAAACCCCCGGTATATTAATAAGCTATTTATTTAGACATTTGAAATACTTAACCTAATACCCTATAAACTATACGAAAAACGATATTACGGTTCGGAAACTCCCGATTAATCCGGTATATTTCCCTTTTTTAATTATTAATCGATCCCAGGTTTCGCTAAAAACTTCTACGGTAACTATATTAAATCCATTAAAAATTACAGGTATATATTTAAGGATAATCGGTTTAAAACATTTAAAACTAATTTTAAAAAAAAGCCGTAAGTTATTAAAAATTTAAACGATAATAATTATCCGGTATTTTAAAAAATTACCGGGAACGAACTTTAAATATTACTCAAGGATTATATTACCGATTTTACTTATATAACTTCTCGATCGGTTAAAAAAAAGTCCTTCGGTTAATAATAAAATTATCAGGTTTCGGTAAAATAATAAAATTATTCGGAAATAATATTTCTATATTTTAATTTCTTGCAATTAATTACGTTAATTTCCTTTTTCTAATTAATTGATTATTTCTATTTATATCCCCGTTATCTACGATAATATAACTTTTTAATTAACTACTCGGGATTTATATTTCAATATTCGTTTTTACAAGTTTTGAAACTTTAAGTTACCAGTTTTTATATAATTCGATATTTTTCGTAACCGTACCTTTTTCCGTTACTTTTAATAAATCGGGTAAAAATCTCGTTTAATTATCCTCCTATAAATCGATCGGTTCCTAATATCCTTTTTCATTTTTTACAAATTACTTTAATTTATTAACAAAAAAATTTCCCCGCAATAACGTCCTATCAATTTCCTTCAATCGGTAAATACCTCGATTAATAATCTTATTAATTAAATACGATCCAGTTTAACGGTATTTAAACTTTATACTTCTAAATATATTTATATATCGCGGCGTATTATATAATAATACCAGGTCGTTTACTTTCAAAATTTTATTTTTTATCTTATTACGGTTCCTATAATTAGCGAATTTGGTAACCTTGCGTTTTTATTCGTTAATAAACCGGGTAGCTTTAATTACATCTTCTACTTTCTTTTTTAAAAATCAAATCCGTTACAAAATTAACTCTTCCCTTAGGGTATTCGGGTCCCAGGTTATAATTCTCTATATCGGCAGCACCATCTCGATCGGTTAAAAAGTTTTTTATTTATACAGTAATTCATAAAAACTTAAGCTATAACTTGTTACAATAATATTACCTACAAAAACCATCTTAAATAATAACTTAACCTATTTTTTGCTAATACTATTTATCGTTTTTATTAAAGCTTTAATAATTAATATATATCCTTTTTCGATAAATCCTTAATACTAAATAGCGTAAATAACGTTTTCTTTTCGCTTAATATTTAACGTAATACAAACTTTAATAATTTTGCCTTTATTTTCGGAGTTATTATTTATTTTAATTTTAATCGGGATATCGTACCAGTAAAAAATATATTTTTTTAAAAACTTCCTAATCGCTATTAACGTAATTAATCGCAAAACCTTAATTTCCAAATAATTAGATAATTCGTATTTTGTTTTGATAGTAACTTATAACTATTATTATCGGGTATAAACTAAATATCGATTACTTAGATAATTATTATATCGATAGGTTGTAAAAAGCCGTAATTTTTTTCGAAACGTCGATTAACCGTTTTCTAATATTTAAGGTACGTAAATATCGCTTCCCGAATATATTTATATATGCTTTATTAATAATAAAAAGCTACTATACGGCAATAAATCGAATTTTTGCTTTTATAACCGGATTTTTCGTAATATTATTTAATTATTAATCGGCGTTCTTACTCGGTATCGATAATTTTATAATTATTATACTGTTTATTTGCCTTATGTTAAAGAATGCCGTCTTAAACAAAATACTTTAAAACCTCGTTTTTAAAAGCCGTTTTTTTCTTTTTTAGGGTAATATTAAATTAATTAAGGAGCTTTAACGCCGTTAAAAACCTCGCATATTTTTATAACGTTTCTAATTAGTTTTTAATAAAAAATCCTTATTCCTAAGTAAATTTATAAAATTTAAAAGCCGTCCCGGTAATAATTAAATTAAGCCGAATAACGTTTAGTTAGATATTAATAAAATTATCGATTTTTTCTTTTTATTAATTGTCCAGTACGTTAAAAAGCTTAGGTGGAATCCTAGATAAACTATCCGCAGTTATATTTTTTTTACTAAGAATATGCTTAATTTCGAAATCGAATTACTTTATTTAAATAATTTATTAGGTAAGTAAAGTTCCAGGTAGAAAGTTTAACGAATTATTAATCTAAGTTATTAAAACCTTAACGTTAATTTTTAGCCTAAATCGAATTTTATAAATATAATTTCGAAATCGCTTTAAAATTTTAAAAACAATTTAATATTTTAGTTTGCCGGTATCATAATTTAGCTCGGTTTTTTTCTAAATACCATTTTTAAAATGCGCAAAATATTTGATATTATTAATTAACTGGCTTAAAGTACTTTTAAACCCTTTTTTATAAAAATCGGTTTTTACGATAATTAGTTTTATGTCGGAATTATAATTTAATATAATTAAAATCGAAATTATCGTAAACGTTTTTTTTAAGGTTGATATGGTAAAATCTTAATCGTAAGCCTAAATAAACGGTGTGTTTTTCCGTAGCAACCGTATTAACGGGTTAATTATTATAGTATAATATTCGACGAAGATCCGATAATAAACGGTAATCCTTAAAAAAACTTTAACCTCCGTAATATTTTTATACGGTTCGATCTTTAGGATTTTTACCACTTTAACATTATCGGGTCGACGATTATTTATTCCGCAAAAAAATCTAATTATAACGGTTATCTTTTGGCATTATTGTAATTTTTATATATTGATCGTAACGCTAGTTAACTTGCAGTTTAAAAGCGTTTTATTAATATTAATAATATATTTAAAAACGAACTTTTTAATTTTAAAAAATTTTTTAGCCTTATCGTACCGTATTTTTGGTCCTTTAATTTTAACGTTATTTATAAATAATCGAATTATTTCGGGTATTAAATTAGTAAAAAATTTTCCGATAATGCGATAAAAATAAATCATAAAATTAATAAATCCCATGGGTAAACTTATTATTTTGAACAATTTTAACGGTATTAAAAACGTTATATAATCCTTGTTAATAGGAGTTAAAATAGCTTAATCGTATCCGGAAAAGAAGTTTATTAGCGTTATTAAAAAGTATATGGCAAAATTTAAGGAAAACTTGTTATAATTTTCTGGTATAAACGTATTTCGTATTATAATAGTATTTAACTTAATTACGGAATTAATTAATCGTAAATTACCATTTTTTTTAAACGAAAAATTAGGTATTTTTGTACGTAACGTAGAATTATTCGAGTATATCTTTTTAAATCCGGATTTGTAATACGTTGATTAGTTTGTTTTTTATATTAATTAATACTTTTATACCTTTAGTTTGTTATATTTTGTAAGGGATCGTACGGATCTCGTAAAAAAACGCGATATAATCTTTAATTTTTCCGTATTCCGGTTATTCTTAAATTAAAGCAATTTTTTGGCGAAATAATATTTTTTTTAAAAAGGTTTTTTTTATACGGGTAAATTTATCACCCAATTAATTAAGTACCGTATTTAGTTGTTTTTCGGTAAAACGTATATTGCGTTTTATAATAAAAAACTTAGGAAATAAGGCTGCTAATAAAATACCGGGTTTGTTATAATATCCGCCATTTTAATTAATAGTTTGTTAGGTTTTAATAAGTTTTTTATTTTTTTAATCTGGGTTTCCGGGTAATGTAAATCCGTTAAAAGGAATATAATTGATAAAGATAATCTTTTTCCATTTCGGTTTATATATAATATTAATTTATACAGCTTTATTTTTTTCGACCTTATTACGTATCTTATTTTATAAAATTTTATATAAAATATACGTAAATTTTTTATTATTAAATTAATATAAAATAATATTTCCTAGCTTTAATTTATTACCGATAGTTTTTTAAACGGTAGTATAATTTTAATTAATATACGTATCGTTAATTAAAAAGATATAAAAGTTTGTAATAAATTCGCTGGTTTTTTTATTCGTAAGCTTGTTTTTGTTAGTAAAGCGGTTTATAGATTTACCGGCTGCTTTTTTTTAAACTTGTTATTTGTATGAATATTACGGTTAATTCGTTTTGTAGGTATTAAAAAAATAATAAATTTTAAAAGGCCGAATTTTAAAATTTCTTTTATTACCTTCAGATTTATATTTAAGATTATTTTCGACTTCGTTATAAAGTTAAGTTCTAGTATTAACGGTTGTACCGTATGGTTATCGTCGACGACAAAAAAAAAAATAGTAATTAATTAGCCGGTTAACTAGATAAAGGTCTTAATTATACCCTTAAATCAAATCCTTTCTTAAAAATTAAAATTTATAAATAATATCCGGATTTATTTTATTATTAACCCGTATTTTTTTATATAAAACGTAACGATAATATTAGATTCGGTTCCGGTATTAATAACGTTATTAATTAAATTTTCGCCGTTTTTATAACCTATTTTAATTACGAATTTAAATAACGGGGTAATAAATTCGGCTGGGTTATATTATTATATTAATAAAACATTAATTTCGTTTTTACTTTCGGCTTTATACCTAATATTTAAAGTAAAGATCCTAAGGTTCTGCTATTTTCCTACCGGGGCGGCATTATTTTAAATTTTGGCTTCGGTTATCTTAATTATTTTTTTACTTTTACAACCAAATACCTCCAATACTTTATTAATTATAAAATTCTTAAAAACTTCGTTAAAATCCAGATAGGCCTCTACTAAATCGGCTTAAGTAACTTTAAATTTCTTTTTAACGTTTTTTTAAATCTTCGCTTTTTAAAATTTAATAAAGTTTTTATTAATTAAACTATTGTAATTGATAATGTTGTCCGTTTAAATACCGGTATCCATATTTATAAATAAAAATCCATCTTATATAACCTTATTATCGTCGATTTTGCTTCTTTTTATACCGTTATTAAATTCCTCTTTTTTGTTAGCACGCTTAATTATTAAAATATTAATAAAAACAAAAAACTAATTAAAATTATCGATTTCTAACGTACGAATTTCTTCCAAATAACGGGTACCCTTAACCTTTACAAAGTTACTCCATAATTATTTACGCAATAAAATTTTTTTATAAAACGGTTATTTATTTTTAATAACGAAATTAATAAAGTTAATCTCAGTAACCCGGTTTTAATTAATAAAAACCTTTTATTTATTAAATTTTAAAATCGTAATAAAACGTAACGGTTTAATAATATCAAATTATACCTTATTTTTATCGGTATTAAAGCTGCGATTATCCGAACCTTTTATAATACCTTGTCGCCGATTAAAATACCGTATTTTCTTTTGGTAATAATTAGGAAAACCTAGCAAATTATATATTTATTTAAAAACTTTTTTTTAAATAAAAATCCGGGCATCGATCGTTTAATGCTTAAAAATATTCGGGAATTAAATAATACCTATTTTAATCCGATTATCCTTAGATTTAAAATAAATCGTAAAACCGTTATCGTCGAACGAAATTAACCCCGTATTTTCCATATTTATAAATAACTTACAGTTATATATAAAATATCCGTTTTTTAAATAAAATTAATAAATACTAAGTTTAAAGTTACCGTATCTGCTATTTTGTTACTTTTAATAATTACCTCGGTTATAATAAAGGATTTCCCGCTTAAATTTATCCGGCTAAAAATTTATTACATTAATTAAAAAATTAATACCGTAATCCTAAACTTAAGGTAATTCCTATCTTAATAAGGCGTAATATTAAAAAATCCGTAAAATTTCCTTATTTTTTATTTTTTTTTTAAAAACCTTTAAATTCTAGATTTGCCGGGTTTACGTAATCTTTAATTTTTGGAACGTATTCGTAATATTAAATACTTAATCGAAACGGCCAAATAATACTTATTTCGGACTAGGACTTTTAAACGTTAATATTTCGTTTTTTATTACTGCGATAAATATAATTAGTTTTTTTTATATAGTTAAAGTTAAAACGGACTCCTAATTACTTTTCATATCCGTCGTACCGTATTAATTCAACTTTATTAAATACCTAGTTTTTAATTAATATTAAAGCTTTATCATAAAATAATACGTATAAACTTTCGAATTTTATAAAAAAATTATTTAAAACTTTTTCGAAATAATTAACCGAAAAACCTTTAAATAAATTCTTAATATATTCGTCCTTATTAATCGTTTTCCTTTTTAACTTAACCTTTTTAATAATATCCCGGACCCTTATAACATATTCCAAATAATACTTATAAACATAATTAAAAATATTACGTTAAACCTGTTTCGTTAAAATTTTCAACCGGTTTTTAATAATCCAAATTTATTTGGAATTTTAAAATTTAAAAGTTCCCAAAATATTCGTAACAATATTGTCCTATTTAGTAATTCCCTTAAATACAACCTTAATTCGGTTTTTTATTTTCGGGTTATCAATTTAATAAAAAAACTTAACGATTATATTAACATCTTTAAATTTATACTTTTTAAACAATTTATAAATACCTTTAAATTAATCGGTAACTTTAATACCTAAAAAGCGAAATTCGGGGTAAACAAACAAATCCGGGAAAATTATAAAAAATACAATCTTATCTATTATATCTTTAAAAAAACCGAAATCTTTATAATTAACAAGTTCTACGGGCGTTACCTTTAATATTAACACCGTAAATCTAGTAAATAATTCCGAAAAGGTTCGAATTAACGGAACCTCTTATCCTTTAAATATTTTAACAGTAATCTTAAAAATATATAACTTTTTTACAGGCTCTAATAATCCGATCGGATTACTTAGGGGCTTAACTTTATTAATCTTACTTTCGTTTTGTAATTCCTTTAATCGGTACTAAACAATAATATCCGAAATAAGGCTTTAATTTCTCTTACGAAAAAATTCCGATACTGGTACTAAGTTTTGCGATTTTACTTATACAACAATTTCTGAAAGTTTCGAAAATTTTTTAACAAATTAATTAAAACCAAACTTAAAAAATTAATTATTACGAACAATTTTTTAATTTTCTAAATCCGAAAATACCGCTCTAATAATCAAACTATATTTAGGTATAAAATAAATAATAACTTTTAAAGTTTTTTTTAGGTATACTTTATAATCATATCGTAACCTAAAAACGAATATTTTTTTCCTTTTAACTTTAAACTAAATAATTACCTCTTAATTAATACGTCGCTATTATTCGAATTTAATTAAGACTGTTTTTATTACGGAAATTAATACCTCTATTACCATTTTAACCGCCTTAATACTTAAATTAAATATAAACAGTAAATTTTATAATATTCTACTTAATAACGTCCATACTAAATGCTAACTAATTAATAGCAGATAAATCCAGATATCGATATTTAACGGTTATATCGGCTTTTTTACATATCGCTAAAGAACGTTATTTCTTTTTTGTAATTTTTTTTGGAACCGAAATACTTAACCTTATAAGCCCTTTCCGTTTTTTACCTAAATTTACAATCCGTTTTATATCGTTAATTACGTTATTAATCCTATTACTTTAATCTTATAATTTCGTTTAAATATATAACTTTTATCGCTAATTACTATAAATCTTTCGGTTAATCTTTATCTTTACTAATAATTTTCGCTTACTTTTATCTTATTATATAAACCATTTTATAATAAAAATTATCGTTTAAATCCTACAATTAATCCGGAACAAATTAATCAAGTTATATTTTATTATTATCACCTTTACCTATACTTTCCTACTATCGATTAAAAAAAAATTCCGTCTTATAATAAAATATTATATCTTACCTAACAGCTTTTTATTAATCGCTTGTAACCAAAATTAACGATATTATCGTATCGTATTACTATCGTTCGTATCGTAACCGTATATCTTTCAAATCGCCATTTTCGTAATCGTAATTATCCGTCACTTTCCGTAACTATCTTAATTAGAAACTTTCTAATTAAGACTTCGTTTATTCCAACTTTTTAACGAAAAATCGTAAATTACTTCGGCAGTTAACTAAAACTAATTTCCTTACCGAAAACACCAAATAAATTAGGTCGAGAAAACTTAATCCTAATTAATAAATATCCGATAAAAAAATTACGGGCGAAAATATAATAGGAATAATATGCAAAATAACGTAAATCTATATTAATTAATATTAAGACCGTAAAAAGAGAGTATCGACGATGATGAATAATAATGGAATTACGCCCGAAAAAAAAGAGCTCTTAAAAATACCCTTAAAGCTAAATAGGACTAATCAACTAGTTCTAAAGCTAAGTCCTTAAACCCTGCACCATTTTAATATTATTTTAACGTTTTATAGGTATATTAGTTAATTAGCCGTAACTAAGTTTAGGGTTCGAATTTAAGAAAAATAAAAAAAATGCCAGGATTTTAAAATTAATTATTAAAGCTTAAGTTTTTGTTATACTTATAAATCAAATAAATTTACCTATTCGAACTTAGCGAAAGGTCGGCGATTAATTACCGCGTAATTAACAAATAAATAAGGTGATAAAAGCCCTTTTATTAGCTATAACCATGGTTGACGATAATGATCGACGGTACAGTAAGGATAATAGTAGGGTTATATTTGCCCTTAGGGGTTTAACGCGTTTAAACTGACGGATCTATAACGCGTATTACCGAAAAATTACCGAGCTGCCGTTAAAAAGCTGGTTATGGGATAAAAGGATAACGTACGGAATCGGAACGATTTTTTTATAAAAAGGGAAGTAATATAAAAATATAAGCTTCGAGGCGTATTTTACTTAAATACGGATAAGAACTTTTAACGTATAAAGCGTTAGAACTGCTGATTTTTTTGGTTATGTACTAGAGTAGCTAGTTCTTTTTATTCCCTTATAAATGTATGCGTCTATTTCGGATTATAAAAATTATTTAAAATTCTATTAAAATAGTCGTCGATAAAGGTATAATTAAATAGTTTAAAATTACGTTAAAGTAAAAAGTTAATAAAGGGATTAACTTTTAATAAAGCTTAATAATTAAGAAAATATAATTTATTAATTTATTTAATTACGTAATACGATTATGTTTTTTTAAAGAAATTAATATTATATATATCTTTAATCTTTATAAAGTAAATATATAAGGTTATTAGGTTTAAGCCGTATTATTTAAGTTAAACTAAAAATATAAAGTAATTATATTAATAATTAATATAATAAATACTTTACTTAATATTTTCGAATACGGTAATTATTAATAGTTTTTACGGTAACGATAAATTATACCTCGGTCGTAAAAAGCTTTATCCCGAAACCAACTATTACGTAATGCCGACAAACTTCGACCCTAATAAACCTTATGCCCTCTGGCTGGTTTGGCAGGGGGAATCTTAGACAATAACTTAGGAGATGTTAAGCTTTTCGCGGTACACCTTATAAAGTAAATATAAATATTTAATTTTAATAAACGCTTAAACTTGTTATTTTTCTTTTTATAATTAACCTTATAATATTAATTATTTTATATTAAGTGATAATTATAAAATATTATATTTTAATAAGATACTTTTATTTAATAATAAATATATTTATTATTAACTTTAAAAGTAGAAGAAAAATTTATTCTTTTCTATTTTAATTACCTTTTATTAATATATAAATAACTTATTTTATAATGTTAACCTCTTATTATAGCAAATAATTTTCCGATAATAACTATAATATTAAAAGAAATTAAATACTTTTATTAAAATATTAAAACGTATAATATATAATATAAGTAAACAGCTTATTATCGTAAAAACTACTAAGAGTTACCGTATTTAAAGATATTAAATAAAGTATTTATCGTATTAATTATGAGTATAATTACTTCGTATTTTAAGTTGAAGCTAGATAATATAATTTAACCTTAACGACTTTATATAAGTTTTTATTATAAATATACAAGGTAAAGTGCTATTAAGGTATCTAGCTATGTACATATATACAGCTAATCTGTTTATTATATATATATATATATATATAAATAGTTTTATATAAACGTAACCGGGGAGCACCCTTTAAAAACCGTCCCTTTTTAACAAGGACCGGAAAAACATAATACGGGTTATGTAATACGGCAATTAACGGTAAGATATACGATTAATTAATTAGTTCTTAAAGCCCCTAATCGCGGCTAGTTAAAAAGCCCCTAGCTACCCCTTAATTGTTGCTAACACGGTAGGGAAGCCGAAACCCCAATTGGCTTAACTCCTTTAAGCTGGCGTTACCTAGAAGAACGGTAGCCCAAGCTGGATTTAAACTAGCTATCTTTTAAGATAAACCGAAACAAGGTACCTAAGCCTGTCGGAATTAAAAGAAACACCCAGGCTTACGATTATTAAGCTATTAGGCCTTTATTATAAATATACGTATTATATTCGAGCTTAATATATATATTGTATTTAAAGTTATTTATTTCCCTTTTTATATAATATTTAATATAAAATTTAATTAATTATAAATATTTAAATTTTTAATATAAATAATTTATAATCTTTTTATATAAAGTTATTAAGTTTAAGTTATATTAATTAATTAAGTTAAAAATACGAAATAATTATTAATGATTTTTATAATAATAATAAATTATATATTTCGATTACGAAAAACTTTATTTTAAAATTAGTTATTATATAATATCGATAAGTTTTAACATTAATAAACCTTATACCTTTTAATTTATTTTATAAAGGAAATTTCTTACAAATAATAACTTAAAAAATATTAAGCTTTTCGTAGTAAACTTTAAGTCCGTATAAAATAATTATTTTATAACCTTTTATTAGTTTTAAAATTAAAAATATTAAATTAATTACTATTAACCTTAATTAATATTATAACTTTTTAAATTTTTATTTATTAAAACAGTTAAAATATACCGGGTAATTTTTATTATAAAATACCGGTATTCCGTAATTATAAAACTTTTACGAAAAACGTTTTATTATTTTTGCAAGGTTGTTAAGTTCAAGCCGTATTATTCAGGCTAAGCCAAAAACATAAAGTAATTATACCAATAATTAATACGATAAATATTTTACCTAATATTTTCGAATACGGTAATTATTAATAGTTTTAACGGTAACGATAAATTATATTTCGGTTGCGAAAAGTTTTATTCCGAAACCGATTGCGTAATACCGACAAATTTCGACTTTAATAAACCTTATACCCTCTAACTTGTTTGGTAAAGGGAATCTCCTAGAAGGTAGATAATAACTTAGAAGATGTTAAGCTTTTTGCAGTAAACCTTAAATCCGTATAAGATAGCTACTTTACGACTTTTCGCCAGTTTTATAATAACTACCTTTTTTAACCTCGATTAATTTCAGGGCTTTTCAAACCCTTATTAATTAAAATAACTAAAATATGCCGGCTAAATCCGAATATAAAGTTCTAATATTCCGTATTTCCGGAATCTTAACGGAAACGGTCTTAATTAAATTACCCGACTTAAATAAAACAATCGGCCGAACAAAATATATCGATATTTCCGTCGATATTAATAACCTATTCGAAAAAAATCGGGTTTTATTTTTAATTTTCGGATACGATTTAATTTAAAACGGCAGAAATAATCGGTTTTTACGTAAACTTATGCCAAAAAATATCCGGCTTATAAAAGAATTACTGGTAAAATTGGAAAATAATAATAACGGGCTTAAAAATATCGAAATTTAACTTTTAAATCGATATAAGGAAAATTACGAACGATAATTTGTCCGGTTATTCCGGATTGCGAAAACCGTTTAAAATTCCGTTAAAAATAATCGTCGATAATGGTATAACTAGGCAATTTGTAAGGTTAAAGTTTAGTAAAGCTTAACAACTAATAATACAATCTATCCATTTATTCAATTTAGTTCCACAGTTATATCTCCTCTAAGAAAAGTTTTATTTTTTTTATTTTTTAAACTTTATAAAATTTTAAATCCTCTTAAAGAAAACGTAACCGTAAAACTAAATTAAACAAATTAATAAATTATGCTATCGGTTACTAGGCTTTATTAAACCTTAACCTTCTCTTAAACTGCCCTGTTATATAAGCCCTTATCGACGACTATTTTTAACCGAATTTTAAACGGTTTTCGCAATCCGGAATAACCGGATAAATTATCGTTCGTAATTCTTTAATTTATATCGAACTAAAAATTAAATTTCGAAATTTTTAAATTTTTTATTTTTTATATTTAAGGTTTTAATAGGTTTTTTATACGGTTATTATTTTCCATTATAAGATCGTTTAATTTTTAATTATTTTTATTTATATAAATTAAAATATATCCGAAAATTAAAAATACAATCCGATTTTTTTAAGAAAAATTAATTAAATCGGCGGAGATATCGATATTTTTAATTCGTTTTAAAGCTTTATTAAATTTAAAACTCTTAAAAAAACGTTTTCCGTAAAGATTTTGCAGTTACGGAATACCGGTATCTTATAATAGGAATTGCCCGGTATATTTCAGCTGTTTTAATTATCAAGGATTCGAAAAGTTATAAAATTAATTAAAGTTAAAGGTAATTGTTATAAAATTAGAAAAAAGTTACAAAGCAGCTATCTTATACGGACTTAAAGTTTACCGCGAAAAGCTTAACATCTCCTAAATTATTACATTCCAGGAGATTCCCTGCCGAACCAGCTAAAGGGCATAAGGTTTATCAGAGTCGAAACTTATCGGCATTACGTAATAATCAGTTTCGGGATAAGGCTTTTCGTAACCGAAACGTATAATTTATTATTACCGTAAAAATTATTAATAATTACCGTATTCGAAAATATTAAGTAAAGTATTTAAAGTATTTATCGTATTAATTATTAATATAATTACTTCGTATCTTTAATTTAACTTAGATAATACGGCTTAAACTTAATAACTATATATAAAATGTTAAAATTTATCGTAAAAACCATTAATAGTTACCGTGTTCGAAGATATTAGGTAGAGTATTTATCGTATTAATTATTGGTGTAATTACTTCGTATCTTTAGCTCAGCCTGGATAATACGGCTTAAACCCAACAACCTTACATAAAATGTTAAAATAAATTAAAAATATCGTTATTTTTATTAATTTATCCTACTTTTTCTTAAATTTTTAATTTTTAACTTAATATAAGGAAAATTACGAACGATAATTTATCCGGCTACTCCGGATTGCGAAAACCGTCCAGAATTCAGTTAAGAATGGTCGTCGATAAGAGCTTGCATAACTGAGCAGTTTAAAGTTACCTTAGAGACGCCTGCGAGAAGGTTAGGGTTTAGTAAAGCTTAGCAACCGAAATAGTACAATCTATTAATTTGTTTAATTTAGTTATACGGTCACGTCTCCTTTAAAGAGAAATCTTTTTATAATAAAGTTTTTCTTTCTATATACTTATATTTTTTAAATTTTCGACGTTTATTAAATATATAGTTCGTTTCGTACGAATTACTATTATTATATAAATAATAATTTTACATAAAAGTAATGAATTATTATATATAAATGGATTAATCGATTTTAATATTTTTATTCGTATATTACTTTTATAATATATATAACGTCGTTATCGAACCGCTTTATTAATTTTTTTTAAAAGCGAAGCGAATAAATAAAATTTAAATATTTATATAAAAAGAAAGTTATTAAATAAAATAAAATAAACTTATCTTTCGAAAATTTAAAGTAAATATTATCGATTATTATAACTATATTAAGATATCTAGTTAAATGCGAAGATTTAATATTTTTAATAATGTAAATAATATAGCATTATATAAAACGTTCGATATAATATAATTATACGTATTATAATACGAGTTCATAATATATGTTAAAAGGTTAAAGTTATTAAAAACGTAAGTAAATATATAGAGGATGGCGATAGTATTAATATAATAAAACCTTTTACTATATATTTAAATTTATTTAAATTTATATAATTTAATAATTTATTAAAGTGATAATATTATCTTAATATAAAATCGACTAGGTTTAAGCCATACTGGTAAAGCTGAGTTAAAGATACGAAATAATTATATTAAAAATTAATATTATAAATATTATTCCGAATGTTTTCGAATAGGGTAATAATTATTAACTTTTATACCTAAAATAAATTATACGTTTCGGTTATAAAAGTTTTATTCCGAAATTAATTATTAAGCTTTTATAAATATATATTTTCTTAGTTAATACTAGGTATGAAATTTATTTAAATAATACGAGTAAATTTCAACCTTAATAAATCTTATATATTTTAACTAATTCGATAAAAAAACCTTTAAAATATATAATAACTTAAAAGATATTAAGTTTTTCGCGATAAATTTTAAGTTCGTATAAAATAATTACTTTACAATCTTCGACTAGTTCTATAACGTTAATTTTAAATAATTTCACGGTTTTTCGAATCTTTATTAACTAAAATAATTAAAATATACGGGGAAATTCCTATTATAAAATACCCGTATTTTATAACTATAAAACTTTTACGAAAAACGTTTTACTTAAAATAATTAAGCTTTATAAAGTTTTAAAACGAATAAAAAATATCTATATTTTTATCGATATTATAAACTTTTTAAAAAAAAATCGTATTTAATTTTAATTTTCGGATAAGATTTAATTTATAAAAATAAAGGTAATTAAAATTTAAACGAAATTATAGCATGTACCGTATAAAGAAACTACTAAAAAAAATAAACGGTAAAAAGCTTAAAAACTTCGATATTTAACTTTTAACTCGATATAAGCTAAAGAACTACGAGCGATAATTTGTCCGGCTGCTCCGGATTGCGAAAACCGTTTAGAATTTTATCAGCTAGCAGGGGGTGCTAAACGCACCCCATATACGGAAAGGGTCCTTCTGATCGGAAGATATATATTCCGTTACTAAGCTACATAAAAGTTGTACGCGTACGAAAAATATACGCAAGTTAACCGAATATAATAATATAATTAATATCCTTTATATCTAATAATTAAAAATTTTATTCATTTAATTCGCGTTATTATTAATTAATTAACTATTATTAAGACGATATAAGTTATATATTAATAATAATTATAATAATAACGGTATCGTTAATATCTTTCGTTATTTATAACGAACCTAAAAATTAAAACCGTTTTAAAGGCGAATTCTAGGCTAAAACGTACGTTTATATTATATAAAATTATATCGATTTTAATTAATTATTTTTATAACCTGTTAAACCAATAAAACCTGATATAATTTTATATTTAAAAAAATAAATCCGTTATATAATACGAAATAATACGTTAAATAATTTTTAATTATATTTATATTTTCCGAAAAAACTTACGAAAAAATTAGTTATATTAATTACCTAATAAGTACCGTTAAATAAGGATCGAAAATAAACAAACTTATAATTAAAACTTTACGATATATATTTACAAAAATTGCAAATACGAAACCTTTCGAAAAAATAATAACGACTTTACAAAATAAATTTTGCAATTAATATTTCCAGCGATTAAAAAAATTAATCTCCTTTTAAAAAAAATTTACGGAAATAATACGCTAAGCTAACTAAATCTAGCAAAATATATAACAACAGGTTCCTAATTAATACCTAACGGAAATACCGCAAAAAACTAAAGCAAGCTTCAAAATCGGTAAGGAAATTAAATATATAAATCGTAAAATAACGATATAAAATCTTAAAAATGAAAACAATAATCGTATAAGTTAACGATTTATATATAATACTAACTTCAATTATAAAAACTTAGATAATTATATTTTAAATAATGATAAAAACCGAAATTAATAACAATACGATTAATTTTAAAAAAATAACGGTTAACCTTTTAAATTATTAAATTATAACTTATTTATAACCTATATCGAAAAATATCAAAGTAACGTTTCTAATCTTTTACAGGACATTTACGAACTTTTTTAATTAAAACAATCCTAATTAGAAAAGAGATTTACTATTTCTGCAGTAAACCTTTTGCTATTTCTATAATGGTCCCACTTTTTACACCTGCTACCACCTGCTACACCGCCGCCACCTGGCAACATAATTATATATAGCTGCAATTACAATTGCAATTATAACCCCTTTGATTTTTTCAAAGCTTCGTAACAATAACAACAACAATAATACCGTTACTCTGCTATATCTCGCCACCATAGCGGAAATTCCGAATCTCGAAAAAGGAGGACTTTAAGGCGGGCGTTATGCTAATTCCTGGGAACCCGTTTACGCCTATATTTAACAGCACGTAAAACGTTACGGCTATGGTGTTAAACGTAGTTAATATAATAATTATCGTTACGAAAACCTATTTAAATAACCGTTTTCTATAACCGCAATACGGTTAAGGAAAACCAGAATACCGGCAGATAAATTAAGTAAATTACGAAAAAAGTCGGTTATACGTAACGTAACTATATAAAGATTACGGCCAAAACGGATTAAAAATTCATTTTCGAATTAAACCCCTTGTAAAATATACATAATTATATTTACGATCTTTTTAACCATAAAACCCTAGACGACGGTTTAAGTAATTTTATATATAAACGTTTTACAGATAAATAAAAACGTTATATTAAAAGTTAATACAAAATCGGTAATACCGCTTAAATTATCGTAACGTCGTTACGTATAACGTTTACCTACCCCTTTATATACGTAAAAATTAAAAACGTTAATAATGATATCTTTAACATAAAATTTAAAAAAATAAATAACTTTATTAAAATCTAAACGATTATTAGAAAACTCGAAAACGAAAATTATCCATACTAAATTATTTACGAAAAACTTAATCCTTATCGTATTTAAAATATATTAAAATATATTGACGTTTTTAACATATTAATAGAATAAATAATATATATAAAATTAACCGTTATAAAATACTATTAATAAATATTACGGATTATACGAATTATGCAAGGTCGTTGGGTTCAAGCCGTATTATCCAGGCTGAGCTAAAGACACGAAGTAATTACACTAATAATTAACACGATAAATACTCTACCTAGTACGGATTATACGAATTATAAAAACGTTTTCAATATAACGTTCGGACTTATTTATAACGAAACGAAAACGTTATTTAAATAACTATTTTAATAATATACATTTTTCCTAAAAAAACTTAATATTTTATACCCTAATATTTTCCTTTCTAACTTTAACGAAAAACTTAAAAATATAATAATAATAACGTTACCGGATACGTAACAATAAATATATATTTTCTATATAAATAAAAACGTTATCTTCCGTAACCGCGAAAAATAAAAAAATATCCTTACTGAAAATAACGGTAATAAAAACCTTTTTAAAAACAGCAGCGGTATTAACAATAAAAAAACGCTTTTTTAAACCTTAATAAAAATCTTAAAAATAATAATTAACAGGACCTTCGGTACTTAAATAATCTAATACGTAATAATTAACTTTATCTCTTAAAAATATTACCTTCTTTTATCCTTTATAATCGTAAAAAATATTTATTATATTAATAATACCTAATATATTTACGTACCGAAAAAACCTTTAACGTTATTTAATAACACCTAATAAATAAGTTCGATAATAATTAACAACTTGCCGTTAAATATTTAAAGGACATATAGCTTCTTATCCGTTATTAATAAGCTAACTGCTTTACTTTATAATATTTTAATTATAGCGCTTAAATAAACTTTCTTACAAAATCTAACTATAATATCGTTAAACGTTATTTACTTAACGGGCATAATAACCTTTTTACTATAAATAAAACCCTTGTAAAAATAATCGATAAGTAAAAAATAAAGTTTTGTTACGTAATAATTAACTATATTACTTAATTCCGCCGTAATTTTATCCGTCGTAAATAAATAAAAAATATTATATTTCGTTATTCGAAAAAAGCTGTTAATTTTTTAACAAAATAATACCGTCGGGCGTTATTGTAATTTTTAACGTAAATTAATTTTATTCCTTAATTATTACCGCCGTATATAAATACCTTTAAAGCATAATATAATATATTATATATTTGTATTATTTACCGTGAAAACCATTAATAGTTGCCGTGTTCGAAGATACTAGGTAAAGTATTTATCGTGTTAATTATTGGTGTAATTACTTCGTATCTTTAGCTCAGCCTGGATAATACGGCTTGAACCTAACGACCTTGCATATATTTGTATTATATATTATAATAATTATTTAATGCCTGAAAATCATTATATTAAAAAATTATTAATAAACCATATTACCGGGTAATAATATATATGGCAAAACTTAATAAATCTTTTCCATTATTTAAAAAACGCATTTAATAATATATAAGTTAATAAAACCCGATTTTTACTTATCCGTAAACTATAAATTACCTAAACGCGTAATTATTTTCGTAATACCTTAATAACCTTATTTAAAACCTTCCGCTTAAAAACTCGACGATTTTATATATGCCGAAATCTTTACGAATTATTCCACCGTAAACGCTTATAATAAAAACCCGTCGAAAAGTCCAAAAGCAATATTACGCCTTAATTTTCGTAACGGGTACG
This sequence comes from Monosporascus sp. CRB-8-3, assembly GCA_004155055.1. Taxonomy (NCBI): domain Eukaryota; kingdom Fungi; phylum Ascomycota; class Sordariomycetes; order Xylariales; genus Monosporascus; species Monosporascus sp. CRB-8-3. The sequence continues at coordinate 27,311 of QJNZ01000585.1, forward strand.
TTATAACATAATTACGTTTTCAACCCGAGATAACGTTTAAGGTAATACGTTATATATTTTATTTACAAAATTGCAAACGACCGTAATAATAAGGTTATATATTACTGTAATAAACGCGGTAGACGCGGTAAACGTAATAAATATAAAAAAGATAACGGATAAGGTAGCACGTAAGGAATAATAATATCTATAGTTTTATCGGCGCCCGTAACGCTATTTACAGTACCTAAAATAGCGATAACCTTAACCGCTACGGTTGCCCTGGATTTTAAACGTCGTTAGCAAAAAACTTGTTACTGTTACGTATTATTTTTAATATGTAATAAGTTATTTCGAACTGGAATTAGGCGTATAAGTGCTTAATTCGGTTATAGCTAATATAATTAACTTAACGGACGATAATTAATTATTATATAAGGTTATAAAACTATTAAAACGTTTTAAAATGCGTTAATTTTAAAAAATATTATTATAATATAATTAAAGTTTATTATAAATTTTATTAATAAAGGTATACCTTAATAAATTAATTAAAAATAGGTATGTTTTGTTAATATTTTACATAAGGGGGTTTTTAAGGGAAAATTAGGTGCGAACTAGTAGGTGTACCAGGTGTATGCCAGGTAGAAATAGGGCCATTGTAGAAATAGCAAAAGGTTTATTGCAGAAATAGCAAATCTCTTAGAAAAATACCAAAAATAACCTTTAACGGTAAAAAAAAAACCCAGGGCGTAAGTTAAAACGAGGAAATCGTAAAGGTTCTTATTCGAACCGAAACGATAATAAGCGAAAACGTTAAAAGTCGGATATATAAAAAACCCGTTATAAAACGTACTTAAGCTTTTTTTATAAGCTTTCTTAATATTATTACGCATTTCTTAGCAAAACCCCGGCAAACTTCCGCTTTAATAATAAGATAATAATATACGTCTAAAGCCGGATATTCTTTAATTAATCTCTAAAAGAAAAAAATTAACCGCCTGTCGAAAAGTATAAAGAAAAGAATTACTTAAAAAATAAATTAACTTTTAAAAAAAAGTAAAATGGGTCCTAACGTATTTCTTAATCTCTAATTAACGCAATATAATAAATATCGCGCCTTACCCCTTAAAAATTTTATGTATTTTAAATTTAAGGTTTACGATTTAAATAAACCGGATAAGGTAACGAGATATACGTAAATAATAACTTCGTTCCGATTAAAAAATACGGAAAAATTAACGTAATATTTCGAAACTTTAGTAATACGAAAACGTTACGTTTGTACGATATAGCTTATTAAGAAAACTTTGTATATAACTTAATATCTTTCCGGCAACTCCGAAAAAAAAAGTATTAATAAAATAACGGAAAAATTAATAGTTTTATCCGAAATAAATATAATTAGCTAATTATTACGTTAATAAACATATTTAATTAATTCGTTATCGAATAGATTAACGTTATAATTACTTATATAATTTTATAATTTATAAACGAAACGTTAATTAATAAATAACGAAATTATTACGGACCGGTAACGGTACTATATAATACTTAAAATTAAAATATCCAAAGCCTGAAATAATCGTTTAATTATAATCCCATATAAAAAAACCGCCTAAAAGATCTTATAATTTTTAAATACCAGATACATAATAAGGCGAAAGTTAAAAAATAAATACGCCGCTAGCCTAAAAAAAGAATTTCTAGATTAAATTAAAAAATTACTATTAATTTTACAAACTTCGAAAAAAACGCAAAAAGATATAAATACGTTATATTCGTTATCGATAGGTACTTAAGCTTTATTTAAAACACCTGTTTTAAAAACCGAAAATAAAATATACTAATTATAATATTCGAATATTTCTTAAAAATTTTTAAAACCCAGAATAAAATTTTCTTATAAATAATCGAATACGATAACGAAATGCTGAAAATTATTAATTTCGAAATATATTATAATTTCCTATTTTAAATATTAAACTTAAACTTTTAATACCATATATCCAGCCCTAAAACGGGGGTATAAAACGTTTAAAAAATATAATTAAAGAAAAAATAATTACGATACAAAATAATAGTAAATTATTTTCGTTTTTAATAGTATATATCCTTAAAATAACAATATATCTATATAACTATATTCTTAAATATGTATTTTTTAACAAAGCCCGTATAAAATTTATTATATTTATCTAACGTATAAAAACGGGGTTATAATACTTAATCGGAAGTTATAATAAGCCTACCTACGAACATATAGTTATATAACCTATATTATAACAACTACAATTATAAAGAAAAAATAAAGATTTTAAAAACTAAATCCTAAAGCATAGATTAACTTTTTAGTCGGTTATTAATCTACGAATATTTACGAAATTTGAAATCCGTTAATTGATAAGGTTATCGCTATTTAAAACGTATAATTTAACGAAAAAGCCGCGTTTTTAAGTAATACTAAAAATTTAAAAAACGACTTTTTATACGTTACAAAAAAAATTATAAAAGTTATTCCGATAAGTAAAAATACTTGGTTAAAATAATAATTATTTAATTTATATACAAAAAAAGGATAAAAACTTAAACGAAATAATTTAATTACCGGCTAAATAAAAGGAATAATTTTAAAAAGGTATCAACGTAAAAAACGTACGGAATAAAGAAAAATAAACCTGTTCGTAAAAAATTAATTACCTTTATACGACCGTTATATTTAAACTCTTTCCGCTTTTTGGATTATTATTATTATTAACGTTTACCTTAATAACTATTACGATTATAACGTAAACGGAAAAAATAAAAATAACCTTAAGTTTTTTTTATATTATTTAACTTAAAGTAATAGTAAAAAAAGAAAATACCTTACGGGTAATACACGTCAGCCTTCCATATATTCCGTACCAAAAAATACTATCCGAAACGAATATAAAATATAAAAAGCCGTATTTAATACAAAACGTTTAGTCCCCTTTATGCAAGGTCGTTAGGTTCAAGCCGTATTATCCAGGCTGAACTAAAGACACAAAATAATTACATCAATAATTAACACGATAAATACTTTACCCAATATCTTCGAACACGGCAACTATCAATGGTTTTCACGGTAACGATAGATTATACCTCGGTCGCGAAAAGCCTCATCCCGAAGCCGATTGCGCAATGCCGACAAGCTTCGACCCTGATAAACCTTATGCCCTAGTTTGGCAGGGGGAATCTCAATGACTCAGGAGATGTTTAGTCCCCTTTATAAATACGTACAATAACTGGCCGGTAAGTTACGGAAATTTAAAAAAATTAATTACTCGAAATACGCGTTATTTTATTCGGAAAAATAATAATACCTTGGTATATAAAAAAATATTTAAGTTATAAAACCGGGTATATAAACGTAATTTTCCGTTATTACCGCGAAATTATAAAAAGCTAGATATATACCCGTTAAGAGAAATATTTCGTAAAGCCGAAAAGGCTTACTTATAAAGTTATAAAAAGATATAATACTGGAAAATAATTAATTAATCTTTTACTAAAAGGAAATAAATCTTACCGTATATATAAATGTACGTTTATAAATATAATAAATATAACTAGATTTAAAAATATAAAGCCCGTCTTATTATACGAAACGATTAACAGTTTAAGAACGCTTATAACAATATATATATATCTACTTTAATTAAAAAGTTATTTAAAACCTTAATTGCTATTACGACTAAATTCGACTTAAAGCTAAAGTAATATAACGCTGTTAACGCCTTTATTAATACCTAGCTACCTTATAATATATATATAAAAACACCCTTAAAATACCCTTAACGTAATAAAACTCTTCGAATTAAAAAGGCATTATATGAATTAGAAGAGTTACCTTTACTTTAATAAAAAGAATTTATTAAAACGCTTAACAATTTAGGACTTAACCTCGTTCCTTATAAACCTTATTATTTTATATATTAAAAGGTACTTATTTTTTTCTTTATAAAAGATATTGTAATAATATATCGTAAGAAAAATTAAGACTTCGTTAATTAATTAATTTAATAAATTCAGAAACGGTATACCCTTATAAAAAAAGAACTTATAATAATTATTAGATAGCGAAATAATTAAAAATAAACCTGACAGGAAAATCTGGTTATCTTAATCCGATTTTATAAATAAACTAGCTAATTTAATTCCTAAAAAAATTAAATAATTTCTTAAAAACGCCCATAACTAGTGTTAAACTATTACCGAATTTTAATCTAGCCTATCTAGACTTTATTAATAAATACTAAAAGAAAATCGGTTTTATTTTTTACGTAACGATTAATATGCGACTCGATATATCCTTTGCCGTATTTCGATTTACCCATTTTAACCTAAGCTTTAACGACGTATATTATAAAGCTATTAATCGAGTTATATTATACTTAATCGGGACTAAAACGTTAACGTTACAATTCGGAAACGAAATTTCGTTAAATACCTAAAATAATACCTCCTTTACAGATAATACGATCGATCGAAAAGCTTTTAAGCTTACGTTATAAAATTCTTTGAAAAAATAATAAAATAACGAGTAAATAAATAAAATACAGTAATTACTTTTATAAAAAAAGCGAAATTGTTATTTTTTACGTAAGTTATAAAAAAAACTTATTTAATTTTCGACTAATTAAAAAACTAAAAATTACTCTAAATACTAGACCGCTAAATATAGAATACGATAATTAATAAACTATACGGGTTATTAATGCTAACGTCGCCTTATTATAAACGATGTTACGGTACGTAAATATATATAACTACTAGCTATAAAAAACCGTAAAAAAAAACTTAATCCGAATAAATTATACGTTTACAAGCGATATACTAGCTAATAAATTAATTAAAACCGTATTACGCGAATTATTAAAGTACTTTAAAAAATAGTTAAAACTAATAAATATTACGGAAGCTTTTAAACGGTAAAAAAACACTTTATAAATAATTTTAAAAAAGGAAATAACTAATTAAGAAAATTTAATCGCCGGAAAATAAAATAAAATGGAAAACTATAGCTTTAGGAAATGATAATACGTAACGATTAACGTTATAAATGTTTTAAGGCGTTAAGGGGGTTTATCAGCTAGTAAAAGATACTAAACGCACCTTATATATAGAAAAGGTCCTTTTAATCGGAAGATATATATTCCGTTGCTAGGTTATATTAAAGCTATACGTATACGAGAAACATATATAAATTAGCCGAATATAACAACATAACTAATATCCCTTATATTTGATAAATTCCGTTAAAAATAATTGTGGATAAAAGCTTGTATAACTAGGCAGTTTAAAGTTATCTTAAAAACGTTAACGAAGGCTAAGTTTTTAATAAAGCCTAGTAAATAAGGTAATATAATTTCTTAATTTATTTAATTAAGTTATATAGTTACGTCTTCTTTAAAAAAATGTAATTATATTAATAACTAATAATTTTTACGGTTAAAATGAATTATTGTTACGGCATGCGCCGAACCTATAGGCTAGAACTAGGTTAGAGCTAGGGAACCTTAGCGTGTCTCTCACGGACCATACAATTTGTATGTATATAAGGAGGGATTCTTCCCTAGACCTGTTTCCAGGTTCTTCAGCTTGTTATTTTATTAATAGCCTTAGAAATTAGATCAGCCTTACCTATTTAAAAGTCCAGGCGCCGTAATAATTATATATTTTAACTTCGTAAAATCTAAATTTAAAATCTATTATTTAATAAGACTAATAACTTTTAACTTTAATAAATAAATGTATATTTTAATTAATTTAGTAAACAATTTTTATTATCAGCAATTAATTTAAAAAAATATTAAGTTTTATATAATAAACTTTATATTCGTAGAAGAAATTTCTATAATTTTTAATTATCTTAAAATGTTTAAATTTTAATGGATTTTACTATTTGTTTTAATTTATATCATAAAATATCCGTATTTTATATATATAAAATCTTAAAAGTAATTAAATTGATTAATTTTATAATTGATTTTATCTTTAATTCTTATTAATATTTAATATATAAAAATATAAAGATTTAAAATTTAAATAAAGTTATAACGAATATTATAACATATTTTTTTTTAAAAATCAATATTAATAATATTTATAAGGTTGTTAGGTTTAAGTCGTATTATCTAGGCTAAGTTAAAGATACGAAGTAGTTACATTAATAATTAATATAATAAATACTTTATTTAATATTTTCGAATACGGTAAGTATTAATAATTTTTACGGTAACGATAAATTATATTTCGGTTACAAAAAGCCTTATCCCGAAGCCGATTACGTAATACCCATAAGTTTTAACTTTGATAAATTTTATGCCTTTTAGCTGGTTTGGTAAGGGGAATCTTAATAACTTAAAAGATATTAAGCTTTTCGCGGTAAACTTTAAGTCCGTATAAGATAGTTATTTTGTAACCTTTCGCCAGTTTTACAATTAAAAGTGTTAGATGTCAGCCAGGAAAAAGGGCTAGGAACTTTAAACCAGCTACCTTCTTTAACCTCGATTAATCTCAGGGCTAAGAAAAAGGCGTTAGTACGATAATTAAGTAAAAAGTACTTTGTACCAGACCACCTTTTTAAACCCTTATCAATTAAGATAATTAAAACATACCGGCTAAATCCGAATATAAAGTCCCAGTATTCCATATTTTCGAAATCTTAAAAAAACGGTTTTAATTAAGTTCTTCGATTTAAATAAAATAATCGGCCGAGTAAAATATATTAATATTTCTGTCGATATTAACAACTTTTTCGAAAAAAATCTGGTTTTGTTTTTAATTTTTAAATACGATTTAATTTAAAACGGCCGAAATAATCGATTTTTACGTAAACTTATACCAAAAAATATCCGGCTTATTAAAAAATTATTAATAAAATTAAAGGATAATAATAATAAATTTAAAAAATGTTAAAGTTTAACTTGTAAATCGATACAAAAAAGATTATAAGCAATAATTTATCCGGTTATTCCGGATTACGAAAACCGTTTAGAATTCCGTTAACAATGGTTGTCGATAAGGGCTTGTATAATTAGGCAGTTTGTAAAAAGGTTAGGGTTTAATAAAACTAAACAACCGATAATATAATCTATTTATTTGTTTAATTTAGTTCTACGGTTACGTCTTCTCTAGTGAGAATATTAATAATATATAAAGTTTATCTTTTAACTTAAGTTATATTAAATAATAATTTATGCGGCTATTTTAATTTATAAAACCAGTTTAAAATTACGTAAAAATAATTATCGATATATATAAAATATTTAATTTTTATTAAAACTTAATAAAAAAAGTTATTAACCTTGTTAAAATATATTATATAGTTATATTACCTTTAAAGGTTATTATTCTTCTTTTTATTTTTATTTAAATATTTTCTACATTTTAACTATATATAATAATTTATTATAAGGTTATAAGCCTCTTAAATTTATTTTACGATTTAATAAATTTAAACTTTTTAAATAATTTAATTTATATTATATTAAGATATATAAATACTAACTGAGTTTTACTTTATAATATTATAAATAAAGTTAAATTCTTTATATAATTATATTAAAAAAATTAATTTTATATTTTAATTTAAGTTTTTAAGATTTAATAATTACGAACTTAAAAACTCTGTTTTAATTAGTCGTAATAGATAACTAGTTTTAATATAGCTTAAAACGCCGTTCATTTAAGTAGTAATAAATATAAAATGGTTAAATTAATATAAAGCTTTAAATACTAACTAATTAAATTAATTATATATATAGTTATAGATTTATTATCGTATTTTAAAACTGGTATTATAGGTTTTATCTCGTTTTATTAAAAATAAACAATTTTAAAAAATGAAATACGTAGTATAATTATATATATATATATATATAATATTTAAAAAGTTAATAAATTTATTCTGTTTTTATTTTTTTATTTTTTTATTTATATAATACGTTATTAAATATTTAAAAAAATTCGACGATATTTAAAGTTATTATTTAATTAAATTCTAACAATATTATTATATTTTATATTTTTACATTTTTAAAACATCATTTTTACGATTTTCTTTTTTTATAAACAGTTCATTTATTTTATATTAAATTCTTTACATAATAATAATTTTTTATTATAATAAAACATATATAACGTTTTTAGGTTTAAGCCGTATTATCTAGGTTATATTAAAAATATAAAGTAATTATACTAATAATTAATATAATAAATACTTTACTTAATATTTTCGAATATAACAATTATTAATAATTTTTACAGTAATAATAAATTATATTTCGGTTACGAAAAGCCTTATTCCGAAGCCGATTACGTAATGCCGACAAGTTTTAACCTTAATAAACCTTATACCCTTTAGCTGATTTAACAGGGAGAATCTTAGATAATAACTTAGAAGATGTTAAGCTTTTCGCGGTAAATCTTAAGTCCGCATAAGATAGCTGCTTTTTGCGACCTTTTACTAGTCTTACGATTAAAAATATTAGATGTTAGCCAGGAAAAAGGGCTAGAAACTTTCAACCAGTTACCTTTTTTAACCTTAATTAATTTCAGGGCTTTTTAAACCCCGATTAATTAAGATAACTAAATTATACCAGCTAAGTTCGAATATAAAGTCCTAGTACTTTGTATTTCCGGAATTTTAACGGAAACGGTTTTAATTAAATTATCCGATTTAAATAAAATAATCGGCCGAATAAAATATATTAATATTTTTATCGATATTAATAGTTTTTCTGAAAAAAATCGGGTTTTACTTTTAATTTTCGGATACGATTTTATTTAAAACGGCGGAAATAATCGATTTTTACCTAAATTTATATTAAAAAATATCCGGTTTAAAAAAAAATTACTAGTAAAACTAATGTATAACAATAACGGGTTTAAAAACGTCGAAGTTCAACTTTTAAATAGATATAAGTTGGAAAATTACGAACGATAATTTATCCGGTTATTTCGAAATACAAAAACCGTTTAGAATTCCGTTAAAAATAATTATCGATAAGGGTATAATTAGGCAGTTTGTAAAAAAGTTAAGGTTTAGTAAAGTTTAATAACTAATAGCATAATTTTTTTATTTATTTAATTTAGTTTCACGGTTACGTTTTCTTTAGAAAAAGTAATAAAATATATAAAGATTAAGTATATTAATACGGTAATTTTTATAAATTTAAATATTTTTTAATCGTTATAAATGTAAACATTTTAAATAAATTAAATGTAAAAAATAATTTAAATATAAGTGATAATTCCCGGTTTTAAATAGCGCTAGCTTAAATGTAAATTAAATTTAAAACTTCGGTATCGTTATTATATTGGTAATAACTAGAATATTTAAGGGCTTTAAAAACTAATTAAATTAATCGTATACGTAATTAGATTTATTACCGTATCTTAAACTTTATATTACGCTTTTCCGGTCGTTATTAAAAAAACGGGCTGAAAAATTATTTTAATTACGTTTATATAATTCTTTATTATGCAAGGTAAAGTGCTATTGTAGTATCTCGCTATGTACATACATACAGCTGATCCGTTATATAATTCTTTATATATATTTTTAAATGCTTAATTTATTAATAACTTAATATTAAATTATAACAGAGCTTAGTAAAGCTGTATATATATAACATCTTAATTAAAAGCTTAGAAAGAAGAATGCCGGGCGTTCCTTGTTTCTATAGAAAACTACATATAAAGGTTGGTAGGTCGGCATTATATAGACCATTACCGGCCTACTAAGTAATGTAGCTAAAAACAGCTAGAAGAAGCTAGAACTAGCTGTAGCTGATAACAGCTCTAACTCTAGTTTAATATATAAAATTTACTTTAATATTATTAAAAATTTATACATATTTTTAAGTTAAATAATGTTTAATTATTTTTATTTTTCAAAATAGTTTATAAAAATTATATTTATTTATAAATGAAAATATATAAGGTCGTTAACTTTAATCAGTATTATTTAAACGAAATTAATAATATAAATATATATATATATATATATATAGGGTTATTAAGTTTAAGCCGTATTATTTAGGTTAAACTAAAGATATAAAGTAATTATATTAATAATTAATATAATAAATACTTTATTTAATGTTTTCGAATATAGTAATTATTAATAGTTTTTACCGTAATCATAAATTATATATCTCGGTTACGAAAAGCCTTATTCCGAAACACATTATTAGGTTTCTGTAAGTACGTAATTTTTCGATTAATGTCGGTTAGAAAACTTATTCGCATAATACCGACAAGCTTTAACTTTAATAAACCTTATGTTTTCTGGCTAGTTCGGTAAAGAGAATCTTTTAGAAAGTAATAATTTAAAAGATATTAAGTTTTTCGCGGTAAACCTTAAGTCCGTATAAATAACTTTACGACCTTTTGCTAGTTTTACGACTAAAAGTGTTATATATTAGCTAGGAAAAAAGGTTAGAACCTTTAAACCAGTGACTTTTACTCTTAATTAATTTATGATAATTTTTTAGAATTTTTATTAATTAAAATAGCTAAAATATATCGGGTAATTCCTATTATAAAATACCGATATTCTGTAACTATGAAGTCTTTACGAAAAACGTTTTTTCAATGGTTTTTAAATCTTATAAAGCTTTAGAACGAATTAAAAATATCGATATTTTTATCGATTTAACCGATTTTTCCTAAAAAAATCGGATTTTATTCTTAATTATTAAATACGATTTAATTTATATAATTAAAAATAATTAAAAATTAAACGATTTTATAATAACGTATTATATAAGCGAAGGGAATGTATAAACTCAACGAATAAATTTTAACACGTTTTAATTACCTAATTTTAATTATTTATTTTTAAATATTAATAATATAAAACGGCTTATAAAAAACGAAAATAAATTTAGCCGTTTAAATTAAAAAATGAACTCCGAAATTTAATTATACAATATTTAATTCCATATATTAAGTTGCTTAAATTACGTTATATAAACGATATAACGGTAAACATATCCGAACCGATATTATTCCCAATTCGCGGAAATTAACGTTAAGCGAAAAGAAATCAATTATCGAACGATTTTTTAACCTAGATATACGAACGTTTCCTGTCCGGCTTTAGCATATAAAAAATATGGCGAATTTGTTATTTGCTTAACGTATTATAAAACGCGTCGGCGTTAATTAGGTATTTAATTTTATTAAACGGTAATAAAAAAATTAAAACGCGTTTAAATCGAAAAATAAATTATTAAAAGGTTTTATACGAAAATTTAAAGGTATTTCGTAAATAGTTTAAATTTATTCGGGTTATAATTACAAAATATAATATCGCAAAGGAGGATATTTATAATTTCGACGAAATAAAGTTTTTAATAAGGTTTTTTATAACAGCCGGTATAGTTATTATTAAAATTAAAAAACGTAAAAAATTTAAATAGGTTTAATAAAAAATCGGGAATAATTTATAATAATATAAGCCGTTAAATTTTAAAGTTAGGCCTTACTTTTATTTATCGTTTTTACCGGGAAAAACCTTTTTTTTCGCTGGTTCGCCGATAACCTACTTTTACTTAACTGGAAAATTATTATAAACGAAAACGGCTGGACGATAAATAAATTAAGTTTAAAATAGGTTAAATATTTCGACAAATATATTCGAACTTATATTAAAGGTTTAAAACGTTTTTTTATTTTCGACAGTTATAAAAGTTATTATTCGATCGAATTTGAAAATTACTATAAAATTAACGATATTATTATACTTTATATACCTACTTATTTTTTTTATTGGCTTTAACTTTTCGACGTATTTTGTTTTTCCGTATTAAAACGCGTTTATTCGTTATATATCGTAAGTTTTATACGACGTTACGTTATTTATATTATTAAGGAAGATTTCATCGCCGGTTTTTGCAATACGTTTAAAGCTGTTATAACAACCGATAATATTAAATCCGGATTCGCAAAAATAAGATTTATTTTATTTAATCCTAATTGCGTCCTTTCCGAATTAAAGGTTTTAATTATATTTATACCAACCGTTTTTTTACTTACCTTTATTAATTCCGTTATTTTTTTATTTACGAAAACTTTTAAAAATATTACCGAAACGATTCGACGAAAATATTATATATATAAAAAAATCAGAAATTATTAGGATAATTTATTAACTAAAATAATAAAGTCGGTTAATTTCTTAATATCAAGTAACCTAATACTTTTGTACGAAGTTACTTTTTTTCGGAAGGAATACGGTTTATTACGCGAAACGAATTATATTTTGAATAAAGGCCGGAAAACCAAAAATAAACGTTTTAAAAAAAGGATATTTACTGTAAAAAAAGTACAAATTTTTATGGTTACGAAAGAAAGTAATAGTAAATAATCGCAGCTAGTAACGGCCGAAAGTAATTATCGTAAAAGGTTTTAAATAAAAAAACGAAAATATAACATTTACGGTAAGCCCGGATATAATGCGCGTATTTGTAAGGAGAATATAAAAACGTTTAACGATAAAGAATCCGATTAGTTTAAATTGATTTATTGCGTTATAGTTGATTAATTTTAATTTTTTATTGCGAAATGCGAAAAACTATTTGTTTCGCTTATGTAATACGTTAGAACATATCGACCGTATGGAAATATTATTAAAAAAGCTAAATATAAACGGTAAAAGATTTAAAAATTTCCAAATTTAATTTTTAGTTTAATATAAAGAGGGTTACGAATAATAATTTATCCGATTATTTCGGATTATAAAAACCGTTTAGAATTTAGTTAAAAATAGTCGTCGATAAGGGTATAATTAAACACTTTATAAAAAGGTTAAAGTTTAACGAAGCTTAGTAATCGATATCATAATTTATTAATTTATTTAATTTTATTATATAGTTATATTTCCTTTAAAGAGAAAAAAAAATATAAAGTTATTACTTTTATAATAGAAAATAACGAAATATTTATTTATAAAAGTAATTATTCTTTAAAAAGTGATATTATATAAAAATTATAAACTGGGTTTTTTAAAAATAAAAATAAAAATAAAAATAATACTTATAAAATAATGGAAAAATATTAAATAAATAAACGATTAATTAATATATATTAATTTAAATTTATATAAAATTATTAGGTTTAAGCCGTATTAGCTAAGCTAAGCTAAAGATATAAAGTAATTATATTAATAATTAATATAATAAATATTTTACTTAATATTTTCGAATACGGCAATTATTAATAATTTTTACGGTAACGATAAATTATATTTTAGTTACGAAAAACTTTATTTCGAAACGGATTACGTAATACCGATAAGCTTCGATTTTAATAAACCTTATACCTTTTAGCTTTACAGTTTAATAAGGGGAATCTTAGATAATAACTTAGGAAATATTAAGTTTTTTGCGGTAAACCTTAAGTCTATATAAAATAGCTACTTTGTAACCCTTTACTAATCTTATAACAGCTACCTTTTTTAATTTCGATTAATTTTAAAGTACCTTTTTAAACTTTTATTAATTAAAATAACTAAAATATACCGGTTAAATCCGAATAAAAAATCCCAATATTCCGTATTTCCGGAATCTCGTAGGAAATAGTCTTAATTAAATTACTCGATTTAAATAAAACAATCGGCCGAGCAAAATATATTAATACTTTTATCGATATTAATAACCTTTTCGGAAAAAATCGGATTTTATTTTTAATTTTCGAATATTATTTAATTTAAAACGGCGGAAATAATCGATTTTTACGTAAATTTATATTAAAAAATATCCGGCTTATAAAAAAAATATTAACAAAATTAAAAAATAATAATAACGGGTTTAAAAATAATAAAATTTAACTTTTAAATCGATATAAAAAAAATTACGAAGGATAATTTATCCGGCTGCTCCGGATTACGAAAACAGTTTAAAATTCCGTCAAAAATAGTCGTCGATAAAGGCATAATTAGGCAATCTAAAATCACCTTAAAATAAGACGCCTATAAGATAATTAGGGTTTGGTAAAACTTAGCAACTGATAGCATAATTTATCCATTTATTTAATTTAGTTCTACGGTTATATCTCCTCTAAGGAGAAATTTAAACTTATAATATTAAATTTTAAAAACTAATCTTTTTATTTATATAATTTAAAGATATTATTTATATATTATAATTTAAGTTTAATAGCTTAATAATTATAATCTGAGGTATCTTTTTTAATTATAATAGGCTTAAGTACCCTGTTGCGATTAATTTTAAAAGATAGCTGGTTCGAATCTAGCTTAAATTACCGTTCCTTTAAGTAGCGCCAGCTTAGAGAAGCTAAACTAGTTAGGGCTTCGACTTCGCTACCGTGTCGGCGACAACCGGAGCGGTTAGGGGTTTTAAGAATTAATGAATTAAATTAATCCTATACTTATTAATTATGTATTAACGTATTAAATAACCCGTATTGCGTTTTTTTATCTCGCCTATTAAGAGGTACGGTTTTTTTAAAGATGCTTTCCGATTATATTATATAATTTTTTATATATAGCTAGCTAAATACTTTAATAGTACTTTTACTTATATATATTATATTTTAAATAACGTATTAAACGTTATTTTAAATATATTTTATGCAAGGTCGTTAGGTTCAAGCCGTATTATCCAGGCTGAGCTAAAGACACAAAGTAATTACACCAATAATTAACACGATAAATACTCTACCCAGTATCTTCGAATACGGCAACTATTAAAGGTTTTCACGGTGATAATAAAAATATTATATTTAAAACTAAAGTTTTATAACGTATTATATATATAAACAAGAGATATATATAAACGAGCCGCTTTTTAATACTCCGTAATATTAAATTTAAAAAACTTAATAATAACATATTATATTAAATTCAATTAATCGGATTCTTTTTAGCTAGATATATTTACAACTTTTTTATAAATATACGTATTATATCCGGGTTTACCGTAAACGTTACATTTCCTTTTTTTCGTTTTAACCTTTTTATAACAACCCCCTTCAATTATTATTAGTTGTATTTTTTACCACTTTTTTTAAGCTAAAAAAGCTTGTTTTTCTTATATAATAAATATTCCTCCTTTTTAAAAACGTTTATTTTTAATTTTGCGACATTTAATCAAGATATAATTCGTTTCGCGTAATTAAGCGTTTTTTCCCCGGAAAAAAGCGGCTTTATATAATAATAATATATAAACTTTTGTTATAAAATTAACCGACTTAAATATTTTTGTTAGCGAATTATCTTAATAATTTCTAATTTTTCTTTATAAATAACGTTTTTGTTTTATTACTTTACGGATATTTTTAAGGGTTTTTATAAATAAAAATATAAAACCGGCGGAAATTAACAGGGAAATAATTAGTATAAGTATAACTGGAAAAATTTCGAACTCGGAAAAGACGTTATTAGGATTATATAAAATAAAGCTAGCTTTTATAACTTTAAATTTAATATTATCGGATATTATGGTAATGTAAAACGTGTTGTAAAAGCCGGTAAAAAAATGTTTTTTTGGCAATATAGGTATAATAACGTAGTATTAAGTTTTCGATATACCGTAAATAAGCGCGTTTTAAAATAAAAAAAATAAGATATATTAAAAAATTAAAGCTGATACGAAAAATATACGGGCATATAAAGCGTTATAATGTCGTAACTGGCGTAATATTTTTCGAATTTTATTAAATAATAATTTTCGTAACCGTTAAAAATAAAAAAACATTTTAAACTTTTTGTATATATTTAAATATATTTATTAAAATACTGGATTTATTTTAAATTTAATTTATTTATTATTTAATTATTAGTATTTAATAGGATTTTTTAATCGGCTGTTAATAATACATTATCGTAATATTAAAACTTAAAATAACTTTTTAATTTTATAATAATAAATAATAATATAACTTAACTTTAAGAATTTAAGGTAAAGTGCGATTAAGGTATCTAGCTAGCTGTACAGGAAGCTGATTTATTTACTAAGTACGTACACGAAGGATTGCATAAACGCAACCGGGAAGCACCCCCTTAAAAACCGTCCCTTTTTGGCTAAGGGCCGGAAAAACGCAATACGGGTTATGTAATATACGGCAACTGACGATAAAATACACCCGATTAATTAATTAGTTCCTAGCGCCCCTAATTGTAACTAGTTCCTAGTTACCTTTTAATTGTCGCCGACACGGTAACGGAACCGAAGCCCTAATTAGTTTAGCTTTTTCTAAACTGGCGTTACTTAAAGAAACGGTAACTTAAGTTAAATTTAAACCAGTTATCTTTTAAAATTAACCAAAACAAAATACTTAAACCTGTCGTAATTAAAAAAGATACCGAGGTTCGTAACTATTAAGCTATTAGGCCTAACTTTAAAAATTAATTACTTAAATAATATAACTTATTTTTTATTTCTTTATTACGTTTATTTAAATTTTTTACGTTTTTCGGTATTAATAATTACCATATCCGTTAATATAAAAAGTTTTATTAAAAATTTAATTTCGTCGAAATTGTAAATATCCCTTTTTACGATATGGTACTTTATGATTATAGCCCGAATAAGTTCGAATTATTTACGAAATATTCCTAAATTTTCGGATAAAATCCGTTAATAATCGATTTTCCGATTTAAACGTATTTAAAGCCTTTTTAGTTATTTAACAAAATTTAACGCCTAATAAACTTCGATACGTTGCGTAATACGTTAAACTAATAATATATTAACTATGTCTTTAATATATTAAAGCCGAATAAAAAACATTTACGTATTTAAATTAAGAATTCGGTCGATAATCGATTTTTTTTCAGTCGGCGTTAATTTATATAAAAAAGGAATAATATTTATTCGAGCGTATTTACCGTTAAAACGGTATATTAAAATAAAATATACAACTTTATAAATAAAACCAAGCTTTTTATAATTGCCTTTCGGATTTCGTTTTTTATAAGATATTTTATAACGTTAATATTAAAAAATAAACGATTAAAAATAAATAGTTAAAATAACTAAAAAAGTCTCTTGCTTATATATATTTCTCGCTTATATATCTAGCATATTATAAATTAATAATATTAATTTATTAAATGTAAAAAAAAGGCTTATATATAACTTTTAAATAGAAATTAATTTAATTAAAATATTTAAAAATAAAATAAATATACCCTATGAAAAAATACTATTATTCGAAACGTTAGTACGATTATAATATAATAAATTATAAAATTAAACGGCTTAAACGAGTAAACAGACTAATTTTTTAAAATTTTATAAGTATTTAATAAAATTAATATATTTCCTAATATTAAGATAATAAAATGTTTTATTAAAAAATTTAAAATACATTTAACATTTTAAATTAAATAATAGAACTGAAATTTTATTAAGAAAATGTTTAATTCTATAGAGAATATTATCGAAATTATTATAAAACCCCGATATTACGGTAAATTTAGTTAAATGAATATTATTCTTAATCTGTAAAATTTATTATTAATTTAAAAAAACTGAATTAGCGTTTAAATTTTAAACTTAAATACGTAAACGTTTCTTGATTAAATTTAATATATTAAAAATAGGATAAAAAGAGTTTCCAATTAATATATAAAAATATATATCGGAATTTATTAAGCGAAAAAAAACTTAAAATATATTTAATGCGAGAAAATAAATTATTAGAACATTCTATATAAGAGGTTAATAAGACATTGTAAATAATTTAAATTAATTAGAATTATAATACTAAAATACGATATTTAATTTTTTTATTATAATTAATATATTTATTATTATTATTGTTAAAAAATAATTTTTTTTAGTAAAGTTAATAAAAATTAAAAAGAATTTAAAATTATATAAGTTTTAAATTTTAAATTTAGTATTTATTTTTAATAATTAAAAGTGTTATTGTAATTTTAATAATTTTAAGATATTTTATATATTGTCTCTTATTTAATCTAGTTTAAGAATTTAATATATTTTATTTTTCCGTATTAAAACAAATATATTAGTTATATATCGAAAACTATATATACTGGTATAGTATTTATATTATTAAAAAAATATCGTAGCCTTTTACAATGTATTTTAAAGTATTATAATAACTAATAATTTTTTATCTTAAATCGAAAAAATTCAATTTATTTTATGCGATTTTAATCGTATTTTTTCCGCATTAAAAATTCTAGTTATATTTATACTAACCGGTTCTTCCTATGTCTTTATTAAATCTACAAGTTCCTTATTTACTATAACTTTTAAAAATATTATTAACTAAACGAAAATATTATTTATAAAGGAAAATTAAATATTACGAAGGTTACTCGCTAATAAAAATATTTAAATCGGTTAATATTTTAATAAAAAATAACTTAATGCTTTTATATAAAACGAACTACGTTCTTAATAAATACCGGAAAATTAAAATTTTACATTTTTAGAAAAAAAGACCACTTACTGTAAAAAAGATAATAATAAATAATCGCGATTAATAAAGACCAAAAACATTTATCGTAAAAAGTTTAAACGAAAAAAAGGAAATATAATATTTATAACAAGCCGAGATATAATACATATACTTGTAAAAAAGTTTATAAAGATATATAATAAAAAGATCTAATTAATTCATTTCAAGTCGTTATTACGAAATAAGAAAAAACGGTCCGCTCGCTTATTTAAACAGTTTACTTTTATAGTTCGTAAATTTTAAAATAATAATAATACGATAATATATATAATAATTACGTTATCGTAATTATAAAAACATACCGGATTACATTAACTTTAATTAGTTTATAATTATAACGTAATATTAATAATCCGTATAATTAAAAGAATTATTAATTAGATTTATTATTGTTAAATATATTAAGAAAATTTGATATATAATAATACGATTAATAATCATATTATTATAATTATATAGGTATAACGGTTATTTTATCTCCGTATTAAAATTTAATTATCTTAAATATTTTTATTAAAAATGTATTAAACGGATAATATATATATATATAATTATAATTTAGGCTTTATTTATTTATTACGAGAATATTTATTTTAGTTTAAATATATCTTATTTATAATTATAAATTGTTTAAATTTTTTCATTTAATGCTAATAACTAAAATATAGGTTAAACATATATAATTAAAATTAAAAGTTATATTTTATAGATATAAATGAAATTTTATATATAGTTAAAAAATAAATATATATTTTATAATTATTTTAGCGTATTTTAAATTTTTATAATAATTACGATAAATATTTTATATTATTACATTTATTTATATGTAAAGTATTAATATATTAATGTAAAGTCGTTAGGTTTAAGTCGTATTATCTAGGCTAAATTTAAAAATACGGAGAAATTATATTATTAATTAATACGATAAATACTTTACCTAATAGTTTCGAATCCGGTAATTATTAATAATTTTTACGGTAACGATAAATTATATCTCGGGTATAAAAAGCCTTATTCCGAAACCGATTGCGTAATATTAATATATTTTAACCTTAATAAACTTTATACCTTTTAATTAATTTAATATAAGGTCGTTAAGTTTAAGCCGTATTATCCAGGCTAAGTTAAAGATACAAAGTAATTATGTTAATAATTAATACGATAAATATTTTATCCAGTATTTTTGAATACGGTAATTATTAATAGTTTTTACGGTAATAATAAATTATACGTTTCGGTTACGAAAAACCTTATTCCGAAACCGATCGCGTAATATTAACAAGTTTCGACCTTAATAAATTTTATGCTCTTTAGCTGGTTCGGCAGGGGGAATCTCCTGGAATGCAGATAATAACTTAAAAGATGTTAAGCTTTTCGCAGTAAACCTTAAGTCCGTATAAGATGGTTGTTTTATAACTTTTTATTAATTTTACAATTTTAACTTTAATCGATTTTACAATTTTTCGAATTTTTCTTAATTAAAATAGTTAAAATATACCGGGCAATTCCTATTATAAAATACCGGTATTCCGTAATTGTAAAATCTTTACGGAAAACGTTTTTTTTAAGGTTTTTAAACTTAATAAAGTTTTAGGATAAGCCAAAAATATCGACACCTCCGTCGATCCAACCGATTTTTCTTAAAAAAATCGGATTTTACTTTTAATTTTTAAATACGATTTAATTTATATAAGTAAAAATAATTAAAAATTAAATAACCTTATAATGGAAAATATCGACCGTATAAAAGAATTACTAGGAAAACTGGATATAAGCGGCAAAAAACTTAATAACTTCGAAATTTAACTTTTAATTCGATATCAGGAAAATTACGAACAATAATTTATCCGGCTATTTCGAATTACGAAAACCGTTTAAAATTTAGTTAAGAATGGTCGTCGATAGGGGCTTGTATAATAGGGCAATCTATAAGAAGGTTAGGGCTTAGTAAAGCTTAGTAATTAATACTATAATTTATCTATTTGTTTAATTTTGTTCTATGGTTACGTCTTTTTTAAAGAGATAATTAATTTAATAAGGGGTATTTTAAATAATAACTTAAAAGATTTTAAGTTTTTTGCGATAAATATTAAGTCCGTATAAAATAGCTAATTTATAACCTTTGTTAGTTTTACGGTTTTTTTAATTTTAATTAATCTTAAACTTTTTAAACTTTTATTAATTTCTCCCTAGAGAAGACGTAACCGTAGAACCAAATTAAACAAATAAATAAATTATACTATCGGTTGCTAAGCTTTATTAAACCCTAACCTTCTTATAGGTAATTTCAAACTGCCCAGTTATACAAGCCCCTATCGACGACCTTTTTTAACGAAATTCTGAACGGTTTTCGCAATCCGGAATAACCGGATAAATTAACGTTCGTAATTTTCCTTATATCGATTTAAAAATTAAATTTTAACGTTTTTAAGCCCGTTATTACTATTTTCCAGTTTTACTAGTAATTTTTTTATAAGCCGGATATTTTTTAATATAAGTTTACGTAAAAATCGATTATTTCCGCTGTTTTAAATTAAATCGTATCCGAAAATTAAAAACAAAACCCGATTCTTTTCGGAAAAATTATTAATCTCGATAAAAATATTAATATATTTTACTCGGCCGATTATTTTATTTAAATTAAATAATTTAATTAAAACCTTTTTTATTAAAATTTCGGAAATACGAAATACTAGGACTTTATATTCGAACTTAACCGACATATTTTAATTATTTTAATTAATAAAGGTTTAAAAGACCTTAAAATTAATTAAAATTTAAAACGTTATAAAATTAATAAAAGGTCGTAAAATAACCATCTTATACGGATTTAAATTTTACCGCAAAAAGCTTAATATCTCCTAAGTTATTATTTTAAAATTCCCCTTACCAAACTAGTTAAAAGGTATAACATTTATTAAAATCGGAACTTATCGGCATTACGTAATTAATTTCGGGATAAGGCTTTTCGTAACCGAAATATAATTTATCGTTATCGTAAAAACTATTAATAATTACCGTATTCGAAAATACTAAATAAAGTATTTATCGTATTAATTATTAGTATAATTACTTTGTATATTTAGCTTAGCCTGAATAATACGGCTTAAACTTAACGATCTTGTAAACTTTTATTAATTAAAATAATCAAAATATACCGGTTAAGTTCGAATATAAAGTCCTAATATTCCGTATTTTCGAAATCTTAATAAAAACGATTTTAATTAAATTACCCGATTTAAATAAAATAATTAACCGAATAAAATATATTAATATTTTTATTGATATTAATAACTTTTCTAAACAAAATCGGGTTTTATTTTTAATTTTTAAATACGATTTATTTTAAAACAGTAAAAATAATCGGTTTTTACGTAAAGTTATACCAAAAAATATCCGGCTTATAGAAAAATTACTGGTAAAATTAAAAAATAACGATAACGAGTAAAAAACGTCGAAGTTTAACTTTTAAATCGATATAAGTTAAAAAATTACGAACGATAATTTATATAGTTATTCCGGATTATAAAAACCGTTTAAAATTCCGTTAAAAATAGTTATCGATAAAGGCATTACTAGGTAATTTATAAAAAAGTTAAAGTTTAATAAAATTTCGTAATTAATAATATAATTTATTTATTTATTTAATTTAGTTCTAGAGTTACGTTTTTTTAAGAAGAATTAATATATTAATAAATATATAAATAAGGTTTTAAATATTTTATTATTATATTTTAAAATAACATATTTTTATTCTTTTTAAAGAAGACGTAACCGTATAATTAAATTAAATAAATTAATAGATTATATTATTTCGGTTATTAAGCTTTGTTAAACCTTAACTTTTTCGTAATAAGCGCCTATCGACAACTATTCTTAACCGAATTCTAGACGGTTTTCGTAATCCGGAATAACTGGATAAATTAATATTCGTAATCCTTTTTATATAGAACTAATAATTCCAAGAAGGGACGGTTTTTCGGGGGGTGCTCCCCGGTCGCGTTTGTACAGAACCATTTATGTACATGTATGTAGTGAACGGATCAGCTTATACATAGCTAGATACTATAATAGCACTTTACCTTATATAGAACTAATAATTAAATTTCTAAAATTTTAACCTTTTTACTATTTATATTCAGTTTTATTAATATTTTCTTTATACTGTCGATATTTTTTATAATAAGGTTATTTAATTTTTCTAGGTTTTATTTATATAAATTAAATTTAATATAAAAATTAAAAATATAATCCGATTTTTTTAAATGTTAGTTAAATTAATAAAAGTATTAATATTTTTAATTCGTTTTAAAGTTTTATAAGATTTAAAAATTTTAAAAAAGCGTTTTCTATAAAGATTTTATAAATACGGAATACCGGTATTTTATAATACGAATTATCCGGTATATTTTAATTGTTTTAATTAATAAGAATTCGAAAAGGTATCGTAAAATCGATCGTAGTTAAAGGTAACTAGTTTAAAGTTCCTAGCTTTTTTTTCTAATTATTATTTAATATTTTTAGTTATAAAATTAATAAAGTGTTATAAAGTTATTTTATACGGACTTAAAGTTTATCGCGAAAAACTTAACATTTTTTAAGTTATTATCTACTTTTTAAAAGATTTCTTTTATTAAATTAATTAAAAGGTATAAAGTTTATAAATGTTAAAACTTATCGATATTACGGAATAATCGGTTTCGAAATAAGGTTTTTCGTAACCGAAATATATAATTTATTATTACCGTAATAATTAATCATAATAATTATATTTAAAAGTTTTAAATAAAATATTAATTATATTAATTATTAATATAATTATTTCGTTTATTTAATTTAATTTAACTAATACAGCTTAAACTTAACGACCTTATATAAATAAATATATTATATTAAATATTTTAATAGCTTAGTAATCGGGAACCTGGGTATCTTTTTTAATTATTATAAACTTAAATACCTTATTACAGTTAAGCGTAAAAGATAATTAGTTCGAATCTAACTTAGGACGCCGGTTTCTTTAGGTAGCGCTAGCCTAAAGAACCTAATCAATTGGAACTTCGGCTCCGTTACTGTGTCGGCGACAACTGGAGCGGTTAGGGGCTTTAGGAACTAACTAATCAAAAATTAATCGTGTATTACCATTTATTTGTCACCGTATGAATAACCCGCATTACGTTTTTCCGGCCTTTATTAAGAAGGGACGGTTTTTAAAGGGTGCTTCCCGATCGCGTTTGTACAGAACTATTCGTGTATATGTATGTAATAAACGGATCAGCTGTATGTATATATATAGCTAGATACCTTAAAAGCACTTATATTGTATAATATATTAAATATTATTTTATATATAAGAATTTTATTATTATATAATTTAAATTATTTTTAATTACTATATACTTAATTAAAAATGTTTTAACGGTAATAATTTAAGTTTTTTAAATATAAATGTAAAGAAAGTTTACTTTAATAAATTAAAATTTATATAAAAACGCTGTTAAATTTATTATAGTAAATCGAAATTATAGTTTATTTATATAAATATATAAAAATATGTAATAAATTTATTATTTATATAATATATTATAGGCCCAATAGCTCAGTAGTCGCGAGCCTGGGTGTCTTTTTCAATTGCGACAGGCTTAAGCACCCTGTTTCGGTTGGTCTCAAAAAACAGCTGGTTCAAATCCAGCTTGGACCACCGTTCTTTTAAGTAACGCCAAACTTAAAGAAACTAAACCATTGGAACTTCGGCTCTGCCATTATGTCGGCAATAACTAAAGTAATTAGTAGCTTTAGGAACTAATTAAATCAATCGTATACGTAATCGCATTTATTACCGTATCAGAAAACTCCCATTAATCGGGTTTTTCATCCGGCTTTCCAAGAGGTACGGTTTTTAAAAATACCCTCCGGTCGCGCTTATAAGAACCAATGTATATATATATAGTGCATGGATCAGCTACGCTAAATACCTAATGGTACATATTCTCATATAATATATTATAAAATACATTAAAACTTTTTAAATAATTAATTATATTAAACGGTTAACGCATTATATAAGCGAGTTAGCTGTATAAATAAGTCCGTTATTATTTTTTACGCTTTTAACTCTAAATTTTAATAACTAATTATAACGTTTTAACTTAATTAAAATTAATCAGATTCCTTATCTTTTAACGTCTTTATTATTTTCTTATAAATACGCATATTATATTAGGACTTATAGTAAACGTTATATTTCCGTTTTTTATTTAAATCTTTTTTTAATGATTATTTTTAGCTTTTATTAGCTGCGATTATTTATTATTACCTTTTTTTAAATTATAAAACTTCTTGCCTTCTTTATAATAAAGCATTTCTTTTTTAAGGATATGTATTTTTAGTTTTCCGGCGTTTATTAAGAATATAGTTTATTTTACGAAAATAGCTATTTTCGTATAAAAGTATTAAGTTCTTTTTATTAAAAGATTAACTAATTTAAGTATCTTTATCGGCGAACTACCCTGGTAATTTTTAATCTTTCTTTATAAATAACGTTTTCGTTAAGTCGTTTTAATAATATTTTTAAAAAATTTTATAAATAAAGTGATAACGGAATTAGTAAAGGTTAAAATTTTTTTTAATGTAAATATAATTAAAATATTTTCCTTAAAAAAAGACTTAATTAGATTTAAATTAAATAAGTTCCGTCTTTATAAATTCGAATATATTGTTATCGGGAATTATAATAACTTTAAACGCGTTATAAAAGCCGGCGATTTTTTTAAAATAATATAAATAACGTAATATTATATAAAATTAAAAATACATAGCGAATAAACGCGTTTAAATACGGAAAAATAAAATATATCGAAAGATTAAATTTTTTTAAAAATAAATAAATAAGTGTATAAAATATAATAATATTATTAATTTTGTAATCATTTTTAAACTTAATTAAATAATGATTTTCGTAACTAATAAAAATAAAAAAAAGGTCTCGAATTTTTAATATACGATTTAATATATAAAAATAAGGCTTAATTTTAAAAGTTATTAGTTTATATTATTATAAATTACTTCTTATATTTTTTTTACGTTTATTTAAAGACTTTACATTTTTCGTTGTTTAAAATTATCTTATTTATTTTTATTAAAAAATCTATTAAAATTTAATTTTATCTCAGCTATAAATATCTCTTTTTACGATATTACATTTTCTAATTAGAACTTAAATTTAATATAATTTTTTTTTACAGTCTAGCAAAGTAAAACCTTTAATTAATTCCGATATATATCGTAACGTATTTAGTAAATAATAAATTTAATATATTTTTAATATATTAAAGCCGGTTAGGAAAGGTTTATGTGTTTAAGTTAACGATTCGTTCGATAATAGATTTTTTTTTCGGTCGGCGTTAATTTTCGTAAATTAGAAACGGTATCGGCTTGTAAGAACATACTGTAATATTAATTTTTTATGGTAAATATAAGGATAATACAAATAAAATAAAGCTTTTTATAATTAAATTTTAGGTTTTATTTTTTAACCTATAAAGCTAAATTTATTTTAGTTTTTTTATAAGACATTATATAACGTTAATATTAAAAAATAAATCTTGAAAATTAAAAAGTAAGAATATTAAGGAAATTAACCGACTTGCTTATAAAGCCGATTCGCATATATAATACGTTAAAAATTACATAATATTTAAATTAAAAAGTATAACCTTTAACGTTTTATATAAATATTTACTAATATCTTGTAAATAATTTATTATTTTAAGATAATAAATTTTAATAAATATTTTCGTAATATTATAAATAATTCACTTTTAAAATTAAAACTTATTTTTATATATTATTATTATTAGGCCTAATGGCTTAGTGATCGCGAACCTGGGTGTCTTTTTCAATTGCGATAGGCTTGGGCACCTTATTACGGTTAGGTGCAAAAAACAGTTGGTTTAAATCCAGCTTGGGCCGCCGCTCCTTAGGTGACGCCAGCCTAAAGGAGCTAAATTATGGGGCTTCGGTTCCGCCACCGTGTCGGCGACAATTAAGGGGTGGCTGGGAACTAGTTACGATTAAGGGCGTTGGGAACTAATTAATTAATCGGGTATATTTTATCGTTAATTGCCGTATTACATAACCCGCATTATGTTTTTCCGGCCCTTGGCTAAAAAGGGACGGTTTTTAAGGGGGTACTTCCCGGTTATATCGTGTAATCCTTTGTGTATGTATATAGTAAACGGATCAGCTTGTATGTATATAGTTAAATACCTTAATGGCACTTTACCTTGTATATTATTATTATTAAAAACTTTTTTCGTCGTTAGTTAATTAATACCTTATTTTAATTTAATTAAAAATTATTACAGATGAAAATTATTAAATATTAATTAGAATATTTTAATAAATATATTAAAACTTATATATGTTATTTTTATATAACGTACTATATATATAAGCGAAAGATATATATAAGCGAACTATTATTTAGTACTTTTAATTAATATACTTAAATAACTTAACTATAATATATTAAATTAGTTTAAATTAATCGAATGCTTTTTTGCTAATTATATCTGCAGTTTCTTTCTAAATATACGTATTATATTAAGCCTTATTACGGACGTTATATTGTTATTTTTTCCTTTTAACCCGTTTACGACCGATTACTTTTTAACGCGTTTAAATTAATATTACTTTTATTTCGTACGATTTAAAGCCGACCGATTAGTTAATTATTTTCGACCAAATCCTTAACCTAAATACGCGAGTATTTTTTATCCGGCTTTAATACGTTAAAGATATAAGTCGGAGAACGTTTTATAGGATATATTGGGAAGTACGTTAAAAACGCGTTAAGGGGTATAAGGGGTCCGTACGGGGCGTTTCGCGGGGCGTTTTGCGGGATATATAACAGGGCGTATCGGATTTAATTTTGTAATAATTCGAGATTTACGTAATTATACGATTAAAACAGACGTTTCCCAGGAAAATAAATATTTGTTATATAGGATAAATAAGTTTTTTTAATTAGAAGAAAAGTTATGGTAAAGAATTGTTGTTAACAGTTGTTAAAGTTAAGCGGTTACGGGCGGGTTAACAGGAAGAAATAGCAATATGGCGTCTGCAACAAGCTTTAATATAATACGTACATTTATCCAGAAGCTGTAGATATAGCTAATACAGAAACATTCGATTAATTTAAGTTGATTTAAGGTATTATAGTTAAGTTATTTAGATGCATTGTTAGGAAATGCCAAAAAGTAGTTCGCTTATATGTGTTTCTCGCTTATATGTGTAGTACGTTATACTAAACCTTTTATACTATTTTTTAAATACCTTAGCGAAAATATTCTTTATAAAAAAAGTTTAAAATTTTCAGCTTAATACGTATATAAAAATAAATTACTTAATATTTAAATAAATAACATTTTCGAGAAAAAGATTTATAGTTATAAAATAAACCTACGTTGTTAATAAACGGTATAAAATTTAATATATAAGTTTTTAAAAATTATTTAATAAATATTATAATAATAAATATTAATAATTAATAAAACTTAAAAATTATCATTATAAGAAGTTTAAAAAACGGATGTATAATATATAGGGTAAGTTCGGATATAATATACTTAGTTATAAGAAAAAATAAAAGTATTTAGTATTTTTAAAAAAAATTAAATTCGTTATTATAAATTTTTAAAAAATATCTCGTATATTTTTATAACTCGCTTACTTATACCATACATTATTTATTATTATATTTTTAAATTATAGATATCTTTATTTTATACTAATATACGTTTTATTTTTAATTTTTTTAATACTCTAGGCTTTATAAAAATTATAATTAATTTTATAAACATAACTAGTTATTTTAAAAAGAAAAATGTTTATATAACTAGAAAGATATTTTTATATAAGAAATAAATAAAATAATAAAATGAAATAAAATTATAGTCGCTATAAATATAATTATCGCCTTAAATGTTAAAATAATATTTTTAAAATTAAATTAAATAAATTTCGTTTTTATATATCCGGTTATTACCGTGAAAACCATTAATAGTTGCCGTGTTCGAAGATACTGGGTAGAGTATTTATCGTGTTAATTATTAGTGTAATTACTTCCTATTTTTAGCTCAGCCTAGATAATACGGCTTGAACTTAACGACCTTGTAAATATCCGGTTATAATACTATCGGTCGTAATAAAGGCTTTAAATAGATTTAAAAGCTAGTAATATAAACGTTTTTCTAATAATTTAAATAACTTAACGATATATAACAATTAAATATATATTAAATAAAAGCGTATTAATACGAAAAACTTATAGGCGTTAAAATATTAAATAGAATAAAAAATATATAAAATATGTATAATAATGTTATTAATTTTTAAATACGTTATTAAATAGATAAAAAAGCTTATTAATTAAAGTTAAAAATATATATTATTATATAAAAAACTATTTTAATTTATTTTAATTTATTACGCCGTTTAATAATAATGATAATATTACCGATTACTAATAAGCTCTTAACTATTTTACTTTATAATATTATATTTAATAATTATAATTTTAAAATTTCGTATAAATTTTATTAATAATTTATATTTTAAATGAAAACTCTTTTAAATTTACCTAAAAATTTAAAGCATATCTTTTTTAACGTTAATATTCATTTAAGCGTATTTAACGTAATATAAGACTTTAAGGATAATTTTGGTGCTATTATAAATGTACTTTAATATTTTAAATAAACTTCTTTATTTTATTTTATATTTAGTTTAAATATTTCAAGAAAATATTATATACTATTACTTTTAAAAATAAGATAAAGTAAATATTTCTTTATTTATTTTCATATACAATTTTATAATAATATATTTTTTTAGTATAAGTAGATTTATATATATATTAAAATAAGCTTTAAAACTTAACTATTTTATATAAATAGTAAGTAATTTATAATCTTATTTGATATTTCTTAAGTAATTATACTAAGTTAAAATATAAATAATATATTTTTATAACCGCTATTTATCTTCTTAAATTAAATTACATACTTAAAATAAATTTAAAATTATCATTATAGTTTAAAAACAAAAATAACTTATTAAATTATATTAATTTAATTTTTAAGCTTTATTATAGATTATATTTTCGTTAGCCTTTTACTTTAAACTAATCTTAAATTAATTAATACTTTTTTATTATTTATTAATTTTAATGGAATTTTAAACGTGTATTTTACCTCGGAATTTTTTTATAAATTTTTAAAATAATTCGTTAATTTATATTTGTTTAAGAGTAATATTTATTTTTTAAATAGTTTTTAATTTTAATAATAATTTTATTATAAACTTATACTAAAATAAGTTATTCACGTTATTATAAAATAAATTATATTCGAGTTTTAAAAATAAAATTTAATAAAATCATTTACTTTAATTAATATTATATAAAGCTTTACTTAAATAATTTAAAAACTTTTAACCGTTTAAGTTAAAAAATAAAAATTTATATTAAATTATAAAAAACTTAAGGCCTAATAGTTTACTAATCGCGAGCCTGGGTGTTTTTTTTAATTATTACAAATTTGAGCACGATGCTTTATTAATTATAAGAAATAGCTGGTTTAAATCCAGTTTAAGCTACCGTTCCCCTAGGTGGCGCCAGCTTAATAAAGTTTAACTAACCTTAGAACTTCGGCTCCGTTACCGTGTCGGCGACAACTGGAGTGGTTAGGAGCTTTAGGAATTAATTAAATTAATCCTATATATAATTAGCTTATTTGTTAACGTATACCTATAATCCGTATTACGTTTTTCCGGCCTTTACTCAGAAAAGATGGGTTTTAAGGTGTGCTTTCCCGTTACGTTTATAGAGTTCTTTATATATATGCTTTATATAAAGTCGTTAGGTTTAAGCCGTATTATCCAGGTTAAGCTAAAGATATAAAGTAATTATATTAATAATTAATACGATAAATATTTTACCTAATATTTTCGAATACGGTAATTATTAATAGTTTTTACAGTAATAATAAATTATACCTTAATCGCGAAAAACCTTATCCTAAAGCCGATTATTACGTAATATTAACAAGTTTCGACCTTAATAAACCTTATACTTTCTAGCTGATTTAATAAAGGGAATCTTAGATAATAACTTAGGAGATATTAAGTTTTTCGCGGTAAACTTTAAGTCCGTATAAAATAACTGCTTTGCAACCTTTCGCCAGTTTTACAACAGTTACTTTTTTTAACCTTAATTAATTTTAAAGCACCTTTTTAAACCCCTATTAATTAAAATAACTAAAATATGCCGGCTAAGTTCGAATATAAAGTCCCAGTACTCCATATTTCCGGAATTTCGACGGAAACGGTTTTAATTAAATTATCTAACTTAAATAAAATAATCGGCCGAATAAAATATATCGATATTTCCGTTAATATTAACAACTTATCCGAAAAAAATCGGGTTTTATTTTTAATTTTTAAATACGATTTAATTTAAAATAACGGAAATAATCGGTTTTTGCGTAAATTTATATTAAAAAATATCCGGCTTATAAAAAAATTACTGGCAAAACTGGAAAATAACAATAATAAGTTTAAAAACGTCGAAGTTTAACTTTTAAATCGATATAAACTAAAAAATTACAAACGATAATTTATCCGGTTATTCCGGATTGCGAAAACCGTTCAAAATTCCGTTAAGAATGGTCGTCGATAAGGGCATAATTAGGCAGTTTAAAATTACCTTAAAGTAAAACGCTTATAAGGTTAGGATTTGGTAAAACTTAGCAACCGATAATACAATCTATTTATTTGTTCAACTTGGTTCTACGGTTACGTTTTCTCTGGGGAGAATATATATGCTTTATAAATAAATAATCTCCTTATATATATATATATATAGCTAGATATCCGAATAGTACTAACTTTATATAAAAATATATTATTTACTTAGTATATTATAATATATACTAAGATTAATTAAACGTATAATTTAATATATAATAATAAAGATTTAAATTACGTTTAAAACGAAAAAGATATAATTAAAAGATTTAAGACGAAAAGTTAAATATATTTTATATATAACTTAAGTTTATTTAAGTTATTATTATAAAATGCGACATAATAAAAAGGATATTTATAATTTCGATAAAATTAAATAAATAACTAGATTTTTATAATAACCGATATAATTAATAATAATAATAATGAAATTATTAAAAATCGAATATAACTTTTAATAATATAAGTTATTAAATTTGAAATTTATATTATTTATTTATGGCCTAATAGCTTAGTAATTGCGAGCCTGGGTATTTCTTTTAATTGCGACAGGCTTAGGTACCTTATTTCGGTTAATTTTAAAAGACAGCTGGTTTAAAT
The DNA here is from genome assembly GCA_004155055.1 of Monosporascus sp. CRB-8-3. NCBI lineage: Eukaryota > Fungi > Ascomycota > Sordariomycetes > Xylariales > Monosporascus > Monosporascus sp. CRB-8-3. The sequence continues at coordinate 59,192 of QJNZ01000585.1, forward strand.
CTAGCTTAGGCCACCGTTCCTTTAGGTAATGCCAGCCTAAAAAAAGCTAAACTAATTAGGGCTTCGGCCCCGTTACCGTGTCGGCGACAATTAAGGGGTGGCTGGCTCTGGGAACCAGTTACGATTGGGGGCGATAGGAACCAATTAATTAATTGGGTGTATCTTACCGTTAATTGCCGTATCATATAATCCGCATTACGTTTTTCCGGCCTTTAACCAAGAAAGGACGGTTTTTAAAAGGTGTTTCCCGGTTGCGTTTATAAAACCAGTTTATGTATATATTTAGTAAATAGATCAGCTCCCTGTATGTATGTATATAGCTAGATACCTTAATAGCACTTTACCTTGCATATTATTTATTTATTTATTATTTTTAAAAAATTATTTTAATTTATTAATGATATTTTTTAGGCCGATTAAATATTACTAAATATATTAAAACGTATATTAAAAATTAAAAAATGTTTTTTAGTTTCGACGGTTACGAAACTTATTATTAAATCGAATTTTAAATTTATTATATAATTGATAATAATATTATATTATATATAACATACTATATAAGCGAACGGCTTAACTTAATAACTAAATCGTATTATAGCAGTTCGTAATAATAAATTAAAATAAATTAATTAGATTTTTTATTACTAGACGTTTTTATAACCTCTTTATAAATACTCGTATTATAATCGGGCCTATCGTAAATATTATATTTTCATTTTTTTGTTCGAACTTTTTTACGATAACTATTATTATTATTATTATTATTATTATTATTATTATTATTATTATTATTATTATTATTATTATTATTATTATTATTATTATTATTATTATTATTATTAT
>QJNZ01000586.1:0-59890 GCA_004155055.1 Monosporascus sp. CRB-8-3
TTGACCCATGTAAAAACTAAACCTAATTTGGGTGGCGTGGCTACTAGCGCGGCCCACTGCTACCTGACAGTGTGTTAAAAATTTTGCCTGATACCATAGTAAGATTGAATATAGAGGCCATCTTGCTTCCACGAACCAGGGCCTAATTGACTCTTCTCCGTAAAACCAGTTGTCTAGCTATATTTCTCCTTCGTCTGAAGTTATCTGCTAGCTAAGGACCCCAGTTAGCGGCTTACGAGATCTACGACTCCCCTTTTATGTAATGAGAAGTTGAGCTACCTTCCGACTTTGGACTAGCGAGTATCCAGGTGCCGCACCGGGCCTTGAAGATTCTCAAGGTACATATCCTTCCTGGCCTCTTCGAGCATGATTACAATTCCTCTTTGAGCATGATTACAATTTACATGTGCTATGCGTGACAATCATCAGAGCTGCCTGTGTAAGTATGTCGGTAATAACGTGGGAATAAGCTTACAGACAAAAGCCTACCCAATTAACAATCCGGCGCGTATGACGAGCTAGCCGTGAGCGTTACTGCCGTATTCTCTGGCGCGCGGTCTTTCCTAGTTATGATCAGTAATCTGTTCTATTACTGCCTCGGCTCGCCCTTGAGAGCACGGTAAGAAAGAGATCTTACGATGGCAAGGGTAGTGGGGTTAGTTGAGGATGTTGTTTTCCCTGATCGCTCAGTTGCTGTTTGGGGAATAGGCTGAAAGACCTCTTAGGTTTTCGCTTCGAAACCCACTGATCTTTAATATAAGAATGTCATCCGCTGTGGTGGCAGAAGATCCTGTCTTGGTTTTTCTCCTTCTTCTTCTTCTTCGACCCGTTCATCTTCCACGAAGCAGACTCATAATATCTACATGCTTACTAACATTCTTATCCAATGCCTGCGAGCTGTGGTGCAATTGCATGCGACGATTACAGAGAACTGCGAGCTACACTTACAAAGTACCACACCGCTAGAATTGGCCGATTGACTAATTACTTGCAATTCCAATGTCACGATAGATTACTGAGACAACTGCTTTTCGACTAGCATAAACGAAGGGAGAACGTGGCGTTGCTGAGTCTTAGGGCAGCAGAGGTGGTTTTATATAAAAAGGCAGCCCGGCAGCTACTTGCACAGTAGCTGAAGCGCAATAGCGTCTCCCTTACCCGCCTACTAGGTAGTTTCAGCAACGACAATTTACGGCCTCACAGACCATGGCGATAACAGAGAAAGAGGCGCCGGAATCCGGCGGGGCTTCCATCGAAGGGGTCGATCCGGGAACCAGCCCCGAAAGCTCGGACAAGAAAACGGACGAAGCGTCCACCGGCGTCGGCGCCGAGACCGACACCACCAATACCGTTAAGACGGAGACGCCACCACGACCGGGGGGGCAAGCCCCGACGACGATGACGGTCCCGGACGGCGGCTGGGACGCCTGGATCCAGGTGGCCTGTTCGTTCGTTGTCATGGTAAATACTTGGGGACTGATCAACAGCTTCGGCGTGTTCCAGACGTACTACGAGACGGAGCTGCTGCGGGGCCACAGCTCGTCGGCCATAAGCTGGGTCGGCTCGCTGCAGGGCGCGCTGCTGCTGCTACTGGGGATCGTGTCGGGGCCCTTGTTCGACGCGGGCAACTTCCGGCGCCTCACGGTCGGCGGCCTGTTTCTCATCGTCTTCGGCATGTTCATGACCTCCGTCTGTAAGAGTTACTGGCAGGTCGTGCTGGCGCAGGGCGTCTGCGTCGGCGTCGGCGGCGGCCTGCTGTTCCTGCCGGCGGCCGCCATCATCAGCCAGTACTTCGCGCGGCGCCGCGCCTTCGCGCTCGGCGTGCAGTCTGTCGGCTCGCCGCTCGCGGGCATTGTGTTCCCCATCATCTTCGGCCGGCTGCAGCCCGCCGTCGGCTTCGCCTGGGCCACGCGCGTCATCGCCTTCATCCTGCTGGGCCTGTCGGCGATACCCGTCGCCTTCATGCGCACGCGCGTGCCGCCGCCGGCCCGCAAGCGCGCCTTCTTCGAGCCCCAGGCCCTCCGCGACGGGCCCTACATGCTGTTCAACGTCGCCGGCCTGCTCGCCTACGTCGGCCTCTACGTCCCCTACTTCTACATCCAGCTGTTCGCCATCCGGCACGGCATCATCGCGCCCGGCGACGCCGCCGCGGGCTCCTCCTCCTCCCCTCCCTCCGACGAGGCCTCGTCGTCGGCCTACCTCGTCACGGTGCTCAACGCGGGGAGCATCCTCGGCCGGCTGCTGCCGAACCTGGCCGCCGACCGCCTGGGCTCCGTCAACATGCTGGCGGGGACCGCGTTCGGCGCCGCGGTGCTGGCGCTCGCCTGGCTCGGCGTGCGGCGGCTCGGCGGGCTCGTCGCCTTCGCGCTGCTCTTCGGCTTCTTCAACGGCGGCGTCACGAGCCTGCCGCCGAGCGCCATCGCCGTCCTGACACCGGACCTCAGCCGCCTCGGCACCCGCATGGGCATGACGTTCCTCTTCACCGGCTCCGCCGTGCTCATCGGCACCCCCATCGCGGGCGCGATCCTGCGCAGCTACTCCGAGGCCGCCTGGAACGGGCTCATCGCCTACTCCGGCGCCACGCTGATGGTCGGCGCCGTGGGGTACCTGGCGGCGCAGCTGGCGCATGTCAGGAGGGCGAGGGCGGCTAAGGGATAGGGGCGAGACGTTGGATCGGTTTATTAGCGGTTAGGATACACATTATACATGGCAAATTATTTACCCCGTTACAACGCCTATGGCGTACTCTCGCGATGCACGCTATTCTATGCGCTTTAACTCTATGCCATCCCCTATAGCGTAGGTCAGGTTGCTGCTCAGGTGGGTGCCAGATAAATTGCAACCCTACCTTAAGTGGCATTTAGCACCATTCCAACAGGTATCTCGTGTACGGTATTAAGCGCCTGGTATTTTAGTAAATCTTTTGGGGGAAAAATTTTTTTTTTTTTGAATTAAAATACGTATTTTAAAAGCCGTTATTTATTAAAGGTTAAAAAGGTTATAAGGGGCGTGGCGTTATAATCTATCTGGGACCCGCATGCCGCTATAATCAGCTGAAATGTCCTGCATGCTATGGTAAAACTGCACGTTTAGAATGGAGATAATGTGGATTATATGCATCAGTAAGGACAATGTTAACAGGAACAGCTAAAAGCTCTTCAAACCAATCGCTACCCGCCGCATCAGAGTCCAGACCTGAAAATGCCATGAAGAGGAATTAATTACGGATCTCGATTCTACCCCAAGTGGGCTTCTGTACGTTGCTTACTGAAGCCCCGTTGCTGAGGGAAGCATTTGTCAAAAAGCCCTGTGGAGACGCTAGCTAACGAGCGTAACATTACTTAACAGCTCGTAAGTGCTTAATCAGCAGCAAGGACAAGGAAGCTTCCGTGGGGAATCCCTGTGCTCGCATCCTGCACTCTGCGGCTCTGATGCTCATTCCTGGGTAGAGTCCTTTACTTATTACGGTTGGCTTATCCGTTATGCGCACAGTTGACTTCTAGACTTCGCCGTACGCACATGAGCAGTTCGACCGTGCCCCCGGTGTCGTTGAGGCAGCAACTTACCGTAGTTAGTTACATGGACATTCTCGTGAATTGGTCATTTGTAGGGTGAGAAGAGAAATATATTCGAATCCAAATGCCTCCATCCCTGTGAAGTGAGGCGCTACGGAACTTCCCAACACTGAGGAACAGCCTCCTGGGACGGGGCGTTGTCAGGTTGTTCCCGATGGGCTGGAGTCCCATCTCTCTGGTCCGGATTCAGCTGCTCAGGGCTTTGAACGACAAGGGGCTGGGATCCGATGCCTATTCTGGGCCCACTTGAATGACATTATTGGCCGCCAAATCATGAATAACCACCGGCGCAGAGTTAGTAATGATGATGGAATCCTCATCGTTGAGGGGGTCATCATGGGTAAGGGGTGTTATTAGACTATGCTGACGCATCCCATGGCCAACGCAAACCCTAGCACCCAAGGGGGAAGGGAACGCAGTGTCGACGCCCATACCAGGGACACGTTACTGAGAGAAGCTGAGACAAGACTGACGAATGGGTGGTGATAATCGCCTCCACCGCGATTGGTGTTGGAGACCGTTCTGTCTCATTCGACGGGCCCGGATACGCATTCTCTAAAGCCATATGCATGCCTCCCACAAGAAGGTTTGACGCCAGAGCTAACATTAGTTGGAAGATTCACACATGCATAGCTCCTGCTTCGAGCATATAAACCCCGGTGACTCCCTCCCTCTACGAGCAGAGCCTTCTTACTCCGAACACTCCAGTGAAACAGAGTTACAGAATCAAGTCTTATCCAGTCGACCATCCTATCGAAGCTCAGTACTTACCATCCTCAGCTGTCCTAACCCTATATCGATATATTCTACGCTTTTATCAGCTTTAGAGATGGCGCCCAAGATCGCAATTGTCTTTGTAAGTGATCCCTCTGCAAACATCTTTCCAGTACATCACAAGTGTCAAGTGGGGGAGTCTTCTGGGCGCGGGGCATATATGCCAAGACCACACCCCTCCTTACGGCGAGTGCCGCACCCGAAAGTAGGACGGGCGGGCCGCCGAAGAAGGTCGGCATGCTATTCCCGCCGCAATAACCAGGAAGCATGCTATCGGCGCCCGTCTTGTCCGACGTACTCCACTCTACACACCAAACAGTCATTAGCCTCCTACCGACCTCTCAGTTTCTCGAACGCTACAAGCTGTCATACGCACGAAATGGATCTCATAGGAATATATGCAGCTGACACGATCCTTATAGTACTCCATGTACGGCCACATCCGCAAGATGGCGGAAGCCGAGAAGGAGGGTATCGAGAAGGCCGGCGGTACTGTCGATATCTACCAGTAAGATAACCGGCTCATATATACGCGGCTGTGAGTGGCAAAGGCTAACGATATCCCGCTTCCAGGATCCCCGAGACTCTCTCTAAGGAGGTCCTGGAGAAGATGCACGCGCCGGGCCAGTCGGCCGATATCCCGATCCTCCAGACCGCTGAAGAGCTCGAGAAGTACGACGGGATCCTGTTCGGCATCCCGACGCGGTATGGCAACTTCCCGGCGCAGATAAAGGCCTTCATCGACCACACGGGCAAGCAGTGGAGCACGGGCGGCTTCTGGGGCAAGATGGCGGGGCTCTTCGTCTCGACAGCGTCGCAGGGCGGCGGCCAGGAGAGCACAGCCATCGCCGCCATGTCCACCTTCGCCCACCACGGCTTCATCTACGTGCCCCTGGGCTACGCCAAGTCCTTCGGCCAGCTGACCGACCTCAGCGAGGTCCGCGGCGGCAGCGCCTGGGGCGCCGGCACCTTCGCCGACTCCGACGGCTCCCGCCAGCCCTCCGAGAAGGAGCTCGAGCTCGCCCGCATCCAGGGCGCGGAGTTCTACAGGGCCGTCGCCAAGTTCACCGGCTCCTCTAAGCAGTGACTCCATGGCGGCCGTGATGACAGAGACGGGGCCGCGGCGGAGGTGGGAAATGAAGAGGCGGGGAAGCCGGAGCGCGCCGACACCCGCGCGGCACCTCAGGCCCAGTCGAAGCAGGCACCGGCCCGGGAGACCGAAGCGGGGCCCTGCGGACTGCCGAAGAAATGCGTGATCCTATAAATAAAGCCTCGGAAAGTAGTAGAGGAAGGGAAAGCTAGAAGTTACAGAGCCAGTAATGCTACGAAATGTGCTTTTGATGACCGAACCCTGCGAGGTCGCGCCTCGACACTACTACCTGTTTCAGTTTATTGCGAGTAATCATACCATTAGTGACCATCTACCTATACGCATTCATCTTTGGTGCCGAGTGTTTTTAGACCTGCAGGAGACGTCTAGTAGTCCTTCGCGGCGTAGAAGATGGTGGTCCTTACCTACCGCCTCCGGCAACGGTTAGATGCGTACGCCTACTTATCGATTGTATATGACCTGAGATAAACGACCAGTACCCTGGTGGAGATAACCGAGATAAAGGGGTCAAGCAGGTCTGGGTTTCGCTTTCGGCAAGAGAGATAGTTATCCACGAGGGGAAGCAAGTCAGATGGATCCCCACTGTTGCGCCAACACCCCCCTATTCTCGGCTCCGAACAGACAAAACGGGGCAGATGCTACTCTCCCGGATCGATGATGGGTTCGTTATCAAATACGGGCTCAAGTAAGTGGGTTCTTAAGTACCTGTTCTATGTGTATACCCCTTTCCTGTCAAGAAAACAGCAGCGTCGCTACTGAAGGTCGACTACATCTAAGGTCCGCAACCTCTCTCGTACACATCCTTTACCTTTGGCTTACCATCAATCAAAACAATAAAGACGCACAGAACTAGGAGGACTCCTCTGGGAATGGACTCTAGAACCATGCAAGACAAATAGTATCTTCTCGCGAGAATATAGACGCAGGGGATAGAGGGAGGAGGTTTCGTCTCGATTCTATTTGCATATCCACAGGGCTCGCACGCCCGTATTCCAAGTCTTTCCCAACCCTAACTCCAGCGTCGTGACTGTACACCTCTATCTACATGAGTCTTACATTAACCTCCCAAGATTTCATACCGCACCATATCATCATGGTGGTGGGAGGTAGTGTCACAGGTTCGGTACATACATACCATATGTACAACGAGTATATGACGCAGGATCTAAGCGCTTATCAGCTCTATCGCATCTGTCGCGCGCTCGCTTGGATCGCAAAATGGTTTGGAACCATCCTGTAACAAGCTACCGAGCCTATCAATCAACTGAAACCACGATAGAGATTTACTTCGTTCTCTTGGCCTCGAGTTCTTTCTGGTACTTGGCAACCAGCTCCTTCCTGCATGGCCGTTAGTTATCTTCTCGTCCCATGATCACAGCACTCATCTAAAAAAGGTGGGAAGGGGGTTAAACTTACTGCAGATGCGGCGCCGCGGGCGCGTAGTGGCTGAACTCCATGCTGAACTCGCCCTTGCCCTGCGTGGCGGCCCGGAGCTGCGTGCTGAAGCCGAACATGGCGTTGAGACTGCAGTCGGCGATGAGGGTGAAGTCCTCGCTGCCGATCTCCGTGTCGATGATGGTGGCGTTGCGCTTGTTCATGAGCATCAGGACGTTGCCTTGGAACTCGTTGGGCGCCATAATAGTGGTCTTCATCAGGGGCTCGAGGACCTGGCCGCCGGCGTCGGGGAAGACCTTGCGGAAGGCCATCTGCGCCGCCAGGCTGAAGGCGAAATCGGACGAGTCCGTCACGTGCGTTGCGCCGTCGTTGACCACCATCTTGGCACCGATGACCTTGTGGCCCAGGAGGGGACCCCTCTCGCAGGCTTCCATGAAGCCCTTCCCGCATGCGGAGATGAACTTGTCTGGGATGGCACCGCCCGTCACCTGGTTCTCGAAGCTGTTCTTCTCGGGCTCCGAGTTGGGCTCGATCCAACCGACCACGCGCGCGAAATCCCCCGGACCACCGGTCTGTTTCCGTAACAGGTAGTCGAAGTCAGCCCTCTGGGAGATCGTCTCGCGGTAAGCGACGCGGGGCTGGCCCGTGATGCACTCGACCTTGTACTCGCGGCGCAGACGCTCGATATAGATCTCCAGGTGTAACTCGCCCATACCGGAGATGATGGTCTCCTCGCTCTCCTCGTCGACGTACAGCCGGAAGGTGGGATCCTCGCGCTGGAAGCGGTTCATGGCCTTGCTGAAGTTGTCGGCATCCGTCGTCCGCTTAGGCTTAATCGAGAGCGACATGACGGCGTCGGGGACGAACATGGAGGACATGGTGTACGGCAGGTTCCCGTCGGTGAAGGTGTCGCCGGACGCGCATTCGACGCCGAAGACGGCGCAGATCTCTCCGGCGCCGACCTCGTTGACGTCTTCCATCTCGTTGGAGTGCATCCGCACGATACGCGGGATCCTGACCTTCTTGTCGGTCCGTGAGTTGAACAAGTAGGTGCCCTTCCTCAGCGTGCCCTGGTAGACCCGGATGTAGGTGAGCTGACCGTAATTGTTCTCCTCGAGCTTGAAGGCCAGACCGACGAAGGGCAGCGAGTTATAGGGGACCAGCTTCGTCTCCGCCTCGCCCTTAGACTTGTCCAGCGCCACGTTCTGGACGTCACCAGGATTTGGCAGGTAGTCACAGACGGCGTCAAGCATGGGCTGGATGCACTTGTCGGCCAAGGCGGACCCCATCAAGACAGGGGTGAACTTCAGGCCGATGGTGGCCCTGCGGATGGCCGCCTTGATCTGCTCCGGGGTCGGCGTCCTCTCGTCCAAGAATATCTCGGCAATCTCGTCGTCGACGTCCGCCAGCTTCTCAATCAGCTCCTGGCGCTTCTGTTCGGCGAACGCCTGGAGGTCCTCGGGCACCTTATCCTCGACCCGGACCTGGACGCCCCTCGGCCCCTCGGTATAGATAGATCTCATGTTGATTAGATCGACAACGCCCTTGCACTGGTCCTCGATACCGATCGGTATCTGGACAGCGGCCGCGTGGATCTTCAGCTTGGAGTTGATCTGCTCGACGGCCTTCCAGGGGTTGGCACCCATGCGATCCATCTTGTTGACGAAGCTGATCCGGGGGATGTTGTACCGCTTCATCTGTCTGTCGACGGTGATGGTCTGCGACTGGACGCCGCTGACGGCGCACAGGATCATCACGGCACCGTCAAGAACTCTCAGGGCACGCTCGACCTCAATGGTGAAATCGATATGTCCGGGGGTATCGATAAGATTGATGTGGTAGGTCTGCTCCTCGCCGTCCTCGATCTTCTTCCAGTCGCAGAACGTGGCTGCGGACTGGATAGTGATTCCCTTCTCGCGCTCGAGCTCCATGGAGTCCATCTTCGATCCGACGCCGTCCTTGCCTCGGACCTCGTGTATCTGCTTAATCCGGCCGGTATAGAAGAGGACCCGTTCGGTGGCCGTCGTCTTTCCGCTGTCGATATGTGCCTGTTTCCCTTCTTTCAGCAACCATACTTCCTCATTGTAGCTCCTTCTTCACGTCTCCCATTCCATCCGAGACATCTCGAGGATTGCAAGGCAAGGCGGAGGTGGTATAAAACGTACAGCAATGCCTATGTTGCGCACTTTCGACAAGCGTTGCTTTTCCTCTGGGCTCATCTTAGCAGCGACTGCTTCGGGTGTCAGGCTTGCAGCATCCTCAGCGGCCTTCCTTAGCCTATTCAACAGCACATCAGTAATCTGTCCACGGGTAAACGACAAACCGGTATCCATCATTTCGCAACTTACGCAGCGCCGGCAGCACCGCTGGCAGCGGCGTATCTCGGCTTGGTCAGGTTGAAATATCTCCTCCCGCCGACCTGGACCGGTGCCGCGATTAGGGGCACCCGGAGCGATGATACCGAAGCCGTCGGACGTATGCTCAAGAACCTGGCGCTACATCTCGACCCCAGGATCCGACTGTCGCCGAGAGCAGCGGTGGCCGTCCGCGGAGCCCTCATCGTGAGAAAGAAGAAAGAAGGACGGCGGAAGTTGGGGTATAGAATTACAAAAGAATGAAGGTCGGTAAGCGAGAAAGGAAAACGGAAGACAGATAAACCACGCCTCCTATCCGTCCAGACACTCACTGCTCGACGCCAATCACCCAACTCCGAAATGGAAAAAAAGTTTTGGCTCTCGAAAATCGATTGATCGACGCCGCCAAGCGATTAACTTAGCGTGGGGCGATAGGGAAGATAGAGCCAGGGGGGGTTCCTACTCGCTTATCGGATATAACCCGATTGGTGTATCGATACTGGGTATCGTATATAGCGATCCATTGGGAGGCCCCTTTTCAATACCATGATAATCTGCAGATTTTGAATGGTTGAAACTTAGGAAACAAGTTCCGTAGACAGTCTAGGTACATAATAATGCATAACAGTAGGTAACCGTTGCTAGGCCATATTACAAGCATCACGCGTACCATATATCCCTTTACTGTTTGCCGAACTCCCCCAGGTAGGGTTTGGTGGGTATATGGAAGGCTCCTCGACATCTGAGATTGAACCTTCCCAACCGTTTAAAGTGCTCTTGCCTACTAATTCAAATGTAGCCGAACAAACGATGAAACGACTTAATATGTCATTTTAAATTTGTTTGGTCACCGGGATATTGGATTGCCTACCCAGTAAACCTGAAAGCCGCGCCCCCCCCCCAGGACTTTACCTTCTTTTATGCTTCTTGCACCACCGAACCGAGAATAGATAGCATCTTGGCCCCAAGGACTGAAGGTCAGCGCCGGTTCCTACGTTTGTCAGGAGAAGCCCCACGTCCCGTCGAGCACGTCTGGAAACTTCCCTTCTCTCGAGGTTCTATTAGTATACCACTACGGCCTAGCCATCTAGTATCCCGCGGTTCTCGACTTCAATCTGGATCTGTTCCCTCCTCTTGGTACTCTGTGTCTACGCGGTTTCTACAGTACGAGATGGATCTTTTCTACGTTCCCCTCACCCAAGCGCTCCATCTGGGCATGGTCGTGCTCCTACTCGGCGTCCTAACATCGTTAGCACTCTTCAATCGACCGCAGATCCTCTACCAACACGCCAAAATCCTGTGGGACCAGCTTCAACTCGGCCTCCTAAATTTGTTACAACGCTCTGATCGACTGTATGACCTCTACATATACGCCCGATGCTTCCACCTTCGGGCGATCCTCCTGTCGTTAGGACCACATGTTAGGTTATGGATACAGTGCAGTCAGATCCTCTGTCCGCTGCCCGCCGCAGCGATTCACCTGATATTGGTGTCTGCTCTGGAATTTCTTCTTCTACTCGGCCTCCTCTTTCAACCATGGTACTCTCCCCCTTGGTTTTTGGCGCCCGCCTCCGACAACCCTTTCATTCGATACTGGTGGAAGGTGTTCTGGGGTCGTCTCATCGTCTACCACATATGGAACGTCTGTGCCTTCCTTCTTCCGCCCCTCAATTTCTTAAGGTCTTCCGCCATATTAGTAGGTGATACTCTTCTTTCAAGAGATCGAATACGACGTGCGTACTGATCATTTGCCAAAACCACTAGGAATGCTACGGAGCTTGCAGAGTCTTCAACAGGATGGTGCATGGCGAGGAATACCCGGAGTCCAGATCAGCGAAGTTAATCTGCTGGATTGCTGACCGACTATATCTCATCTTCGGAGGCTCGGAAGAGTCTGTCCCGGGCAAAGGCAATCAGAAGGTGGAGGAGGCCCGTAGTGAATTTCTGAAGGTCATGGCGGAAGACGAGGCAAGGCACAGTGTGATAAAGGTGGAAAAGTGCTTCCGCCTGGCCCTGCGGAGAGCTTATAGCACCGACTGAGTCTCGTCTTCAGGGGATTGTATAGGGAGACCAACGTCACCAAGGTATTCATGTGTCAGAAGACATTGTGATGGATACAGCAGCGTCATAGTCAATAGGGGGGTCTGATGGACTCCAATCAGACCCCTGGGGAGCCACCTACTGACCCCACCAAGGGCTATATAGACGGATCGATCAGCCCAAACCAAAAGATCCTTCCCTCCTTAGAGTCAGAGCATTTAATATAGCCTCAATCCATCTGCGGCAGGTGGAGCCTTTTACCCAGGGGTTGTAGCTGTATATATAAGAACCTTTCCCCCTAGATATTGGGAAAGGGCAGGCGTTACTAATCATCTCCAATGCTACCCACCTGTGAGCCCGCTTCTTCTAGTCTTTCGCGCTGTTGTGCCCTTTCTCTGATACCATGGCCCGTCGACAGCCTAAGCGCAATAAGAAGGGCCACGCAGTTGCTAGTAGCGCAGATCTCTGTCTACGTGCTTTCGAGCGTAGTAGGGGGTTTCGCCGTGGCAGTATTTGTAGCAGGACTATGGGCTGAGTATTTGGACGCAATCGGCATCGATATGGCTAGAACGTCCTTGCAGCTAAGAGACTGGACGTGATTTAGTAAGACGCAGTGATGGCATGAAGAATAGGTCACGTCAAAGGGCGGAGCTTATGGTCACATCCGCCTAGCTTGATAATACGGTCGGTTATTACCACATACGTTCCGCTCTATGTGTATTATGGATGCCAAACTAATCCTATGCCGCTGCCGTAGTCTCCATAGCTTGGCTTTTGGTTGTCATTGTACTATCCTACCGTCGTGGGGATATATGCATTCCAACCATGGATTATCAGCAGCGCCTATTACGAACGGTGGTTCTTGGGATAACCATCGTCGGATGGTCTATACCCAAGTTAACAGCATGCCCACGAGCCTCTGTTTACTCGGTTGAACTGCCGTGCTCCGGTGTTTAGGCCTAGAATCCTCTCGCATATCCACAAGGTCGTTCTCGTCTGCGGTCTTGCTCAGGCTACTCAGGCACAGTCGAGTGTACATATGCCTTTGGTTCGGAGTCGGTCATCAGGCTTTATGTGGGATTATTGAACTATATATCGCCTTCCCGGATAGCGTACAGGGGCCAACTGAAAACCAGATGCGTAAGAGATAGGGACAGCGTAGCGATGCAATAATACTTGACTTAACAAACTATAGGTATTCGGCTCAGTGTAACTGAACACCATCACCCCTTATGGCTTTACCATTCATACGTGCAGCTGAGGACTTCATCCATTAATATGATGAATCGATTTATTGCAGAAATACAAGACCGCTAGTCGTGTTAATGTGCTAACATAGTCGCTATCGCTCTAACCCGAAGGATTCTTCGCTGTGGCATCGGCGTCTCACGCCAACGGCCTCCGACGCCACCCCAACCTTGGACTGTACCATAGGTTCCGGGGGACCGGGCGGGCACGAGTGCCTGAGCGTTACTCTCAATCTCCTCCATTCTTCCTCGGATATCATCTCGACCTCTTGTTGGGCGCCGCTTGTGTCGACGAACATGCCTGCCACGGCCGTGCAAAATACCATGTCATCAAGCAGCTGGGCGTTCTTCTTGGCGATTTTGCCGGCTTGCCGTCGTACCTGCGCCTTCGTCTGTTCCAGTTCCTCGATCCGCCGTTCTACCCGAGCGGATATATCCTCTTCCCCGGGCGGCTTCAGTTTGAGGGCGCGCCCCTCGCCCAATGAGCCCAGCATGACACAGAGACTCTCTGCCAACGGCAGGTCCGGGACGCTGTCCACGCGCAGGACCGTCATCGGCATGACATCCGGGGCGATGCCGCGGTTCTTCATGACGGCCAGCAGCAACCAGAAAGCACGGTCCCGCGCGGTCCGGCGCCACCACCCCGGACGGCGCATCTCCCTTCCCGTCTCTACGGATATTGCGGAGCTGCCGAAGAAGCTAAATAGCTGTGCCGACGTGCTGGATCTGGGCAGGGCGCACCACATACGTCGCAGTGTCCACATCATCGAGAAGATCACGTCGCGGTGCTCAGGCCCCGAGATGTAGGCCACAGGCCGCTGACCGAACCCCGGATAAAGTGGGTATTGTGAGTCGACGGCCGCGGCGAACTCCGCGAGCTTGTACTGGCGCTCTGTTCTGGGACCGTAGTACCCGGGCTTCTGTGTAGCCTCCTAGGCGTTTATATATTTCTTCAGGTCATGCATGATAAGTTCGAGCTCGTTTCCCGTCCAACCCCAACCTTCCCTGCCCTGGACTCCGACCGGTGTCACGTATATGCCTGGCCCATCAAAATCGTAGATTTCTTCGCTTAGGTACAGCGAGTGATCCATGTGGAGGGAGGACTGCATGCTCGTGGTGCCCATGAGCATGCCCCGGACGAGTGGATCCGGCATGGTTTGCAGCATCTGCACCATTTTGTCTATGACATTGGTGGCGCCTTCCTTCATGGTGAGATCCTTGATGACATTGTGCCGGTCTTCGGCTTTCAATGCCATGGCGAATAACCCAGCTGCCAGGGCTTCAGAACCTCTAAAGTGAAACGACTGCAGTAAGGGCGACGACTCATATGACATTAATGGGACGTGGGGTGTACGGGTGAACCCCGGTGGCGACGGCCAGAAGGGTTCGTGAGGAGCCCCTGCCGATGGCTCTGATGCAATGGGATAGGGACCCTGGAATAAGATTCCCTCAGGGAAGTTGCCCACATTTTGGAGACCAGGGAAGTCAGTGTCGAAATGGGGAAGCGAAGAGAAAGGGTTGGTGAGAAAACTGGTAGAGTCGGTCTGGAAATAGGAATCGGAAGATAGGTGTAAGAAGGAATAGGAAGAGGGCCAGTCAAGCATTTCACAATCGGAATCGGAGCTAGATGAGTCCATGTCGATGACTACAAGGACTTCCCTCGATGTAAGTGATATTGATTATGATGGAAAAAGCAGAGACGTTGCAGCGGGGTGTCTGTAATGGATACTATGATACACGGAACTGGTGATGCCACCCACATTTGTAAACTAAGTTGCAAGAATGCCAGAAAA
Organism: Monosporascus sp. CRB-8-3; assembly: GCA_004155055.1. Classification (NCBI taxonomy): domain Eukaryota; kingdom Fungi; phylum Ascomycota; class Sordariomycetes; order Xylariales; genus Monosporascus; species Monosporascus sp. CRB-8-3. The sequence continues at coordinate 14,290 of QJNZ01000586.1, forward strand.
TGGAGGTGTGGAAAACACGGCATTGGCTTGAAGATATTGTTTGTCAGTTATGTATTATGTACCCGAGTACCCTGCGGTCGTAGTATCCCTATTATCAGAGACGTGAGTAAGCGACACCGTGTGTGTCTGCACTTCTGGGAATACCGTCACCTGCCAACATGGAGTAGGTTAAAGAAAGCCTACCTCCTAGATGGGCATAGTACGCTAAGGCGTTATAGTGTACGATAGACCTGTCATCAGCCAGGGTTTGACGGCCCCTAAACCAGCGGTTCTAGTTCCCGGGACGCTAAACACCCCTGTACCTGATGCTAAGCTTTTCGCTTGCCGATCTCCCCACACTTATTACATGCCTTCAACTCATTCGTGGTGGGGTCCTGACTCCTCGATAATGCTGTTAAGAGACTTGTATGCTCTCTTGAGTTAAACTTGGGGACTGGCAGGTTTAACCAACTTCAATAGACCTTCTTCCATTCATTACTATGGCTTGGCTTCGAGTGGTTCTGAGGAAAGGGCTGGTGGACAATCAAAACGGGATGTCTCACTCGCCTCGTGGTCCTTCGGGGCCATCAATGACATCAATTATTCTGCTGGCCTGAGCCCAAGCTTGGTTATCGTCGGCGGACTGCAGCTCAATCTTTGTCGTTGGTATCTCTGCTTTCTTCCTCACAATACGAACAAACTCGCTTGGCGAGCGTCGTTACTCTTTGCGTCTTGTTTCTTTATACGCACCTAGTTGACAGAACCTTTTCGTATTCATCCATTCCTTATCTTTCCTCCCCCCATTCATTCAGTCCAGTGTTTGTCATCTAGAAAACGCACCATATGAGACAATAGCAATTCAAATTTCAAAGTTTACTGATACCCCCATCACGTGCTGACGACTCACTTGCCCTCCCATGCTGACGCCTTTCCACTCTCGTGTTTCGGCTCGCTACCCCAGAGAGGACTGTATCCTTGGAAATGATAAAATATGGGAATCGGAATGGGATCCATAATATGTTCGCTGTTAGTCTCTTTCATCAATGCGCAAGTTGTCCAGTGGGACATCGCGAGACGGGAGCGTCTAGGGCTGGAGCTCGGCGCGCGGCAGGCCCGCAGCATCGAAGAAGTCATCACCAACGATGAATTGAACGGTGGTTACTTTGCCACCTGCAAGATAGGCACACCGGGCCAGGATGTTACGTTGCAGCTGGATACTGGGAGCAGCGACATCTGGGTGCCCGCCAGCAGTTCGGGCATATGTACGAAAAGCGGCTCCTCGAGAGGCTGCGTGCTCGGTTCTTGTAAGTGTCTTGACGTGCACGCCCGTGTTGACCTCTTAGATGTTTCTCTGCTGACCTGCCCCTCGGAGCGCAGATTCCCCGAGGGATTCTCCCTCATTCGAGGACGCTGGCAAGGGTGATTTCAGCATCACCTACGTTGACGGTAGTAACGCCAATGGCGACTACTTTACCGACGTCTTCGAGATCGGCGACGCCACCATACCCGACATGACCATGGGTCTAGGCCTGGAAACGAACATCCCGTACGGGCTTGTGGGCGTCGGGTATGCCCTTAAGTAAGTAATTTCTGGGGCCCTTTTTCCACCCTGTTTTCTCGTTCGTCGGTGCAGATTTCCAGATGGGGTATTTCAGGAGTTTAGCTCCCTAAACATGTCTTATGACTCCCGGCTTCCGTTTTATTAATTGGGGCGAATAATTACTGACGTCAGATGTTCCAGTGAGGCGTCCAAATCTTTCATATACCTCAATCTGCCAATACAGATGCAACATGAGGGTCTTATATCCACGATCGCGTACAGCCTGTGGCTCAACGACCTGGATGCCAGCACCGGAAACATCCTCTTCGGTGGGATAGATACCGAGAAGTACAAGGGCGATCTGACCCGTATCAACATCTACGCAGACACGAGAACGGGGGCATTCACGTCGTTCCGCGTCGCCCTGACGTCAATGCAGGCCGTCTCCGATTCCGGCAGTGACACCCTATCATCCAAGGAATTTCCGATCTCAGTCGTCCTCGACTCGGGGACCACCCTAAGCTACCTGCCGACGGACCTGGTGTCGCAGATGTGGGAGGAAGTAGGTGCTCTCTACTCGAACGACGTCCGCGCGGCCGTAATACCCTGCAGCCGAGCGACTAACACGGGATACTTCTCATTCGGGTTCGCCGGACCCGGGGGTCCGGTGATCAATTTGACTATGGACGAACTCGTCCTGCCGCTCATCCTCGGCGAGAACCAACCTCACTTCGAGTTCGGTCCGTACGAGGGACAGGAGGCTTATCGTTTCGGTGTCCAGAGCTCCAGCGCCGAACCGTACCTGCTGGGAGACACCTTCTTGAGATCCGCCTATGTCGTTTATGACCTGTACAACAATGAGATCGGAATGGCGGCTACCGATTTCAACGCCACCGACTCCAATGTGGTCCCCTTCGAGGGCAGCGGCGCCCGCATCCCTTCGGCGACTATCGCTCCCAATCAAGACTCCATCTGGGACACGGGCTCGCCGAACCCGACGACCTACGGTGCGAGCAATGGATTTCAGGAGGATCATGAGAACTCGGTGTCAGCGTCCGCCGCCTGTGGGTGGTTCAGTGTAGCACTCGGGGTGGCTAGTGCTGTTACCTGGAGTAGGTTTGCATAGATTGGGGAATTAGGTGCATTGGTTTCTCAAGGGTTGCAAATATCATCTTGATCGTGTAGTCATCGCCCAAGGCGTAATAGACTCGAATTTTGATTTGCATACATTGTATATGCTCTGGCAACCTGCTGTGTTTCATCCTAGTGGAAAGCTTCTTCTGGCCTTATAGATACCCGGACGCGCAACGTGTCGCTTTCCACGCCTGGTCGTCACCCTTTGGTTTGGAACACTATCGACTATATTATTGCTCCCATGGAGGGCGGCTGGATGCAGGCCGAATCGGGATCGGTGCAGGTGCGTACACTTAGGAACCTGCCCGAGTCGGAGGACTCTCAACTTCGTATATATTTGAACTACGGTCAGCGGAGCGATGGCGAGATGAGCCTTAAAATGACTCAGCCTCCCTGCGCAGCTGCTTAGAACATCACCTGACGACCTACGCAGCCTCACAGAAGGCAACCGACATCCAGCGGCTTTCGGTTTATAACTCTCGGAGCCCGTTTTCCAGTCCGGGACCGGGGAGTTCACATCAGCAGCAGGATTGCTCTTCCTTCACTGCCGAAGATAGTGGCCCACGATCCCAGATAGCAATGCAAAGGGGCAGGGCGGCGAAGATGAGGGCGTACTAGAGTCTACGACCCGGATTGATGAAGTTATGAGGTGTGAGGGCCGGTGCTGAGGACGCAGTCGAAGATGAACAGGCCCTTAAAATGCGCAACGTCGGTTTCTGCCAGGCTATAGGGAAATGAATAATCGACACGACGTACCATGTAAGAGTAAGTTGCGCCAATAATACTTAACATACCTAGCTCGCGACAGCAACTAAACGATCCTATGAAGGAGAAGGGATAGGTCATGCTGCGGGCCCACTTTAATCCAAAAGTGGCTGAACTGAGGCTGCCAAATGGACTGCCAGCAACAGGCAGTAGTACGATCAGAATCGCTATGGCTCTACTGGTAAGTTCAAACACATGTCAGGGTGCTGAAACGAGAAAATAATTGAAAGCATAGTAGTGCCTAAAACGAAATCATCCCGCAGGCCGGGAATGCTACTCCGCATCAAAACCGAACTTGGGCCATAGGCGGACCCCTGAACCTTACGCTAGCCCTGTTTATTGGGGCTCTTCTAACGCAACCCGCCTGCCTCGCCCATTTTTCGGTTTTTGGCTCCTCATCCTATCCATCAACAGTTCCGAACACCCAGGAAGTCAAGCATACCCAAGCTTCCAAAACATCTCAACGTTGGCCCGGCTGTCCTCGTCGACAAACTCATGAGGCGGGCGAAGAGTCACGTTCTCCCCGTGGATCTCGGCCACCTCCCCGGTGATGCTCGGGTTCTCGATGAACTGCGCGATTCCGCGGGTCAGCGTAGAGATGGGAGTGACGACCATGTGCTTGAAGAGATCCTTCGACGGGGCGAGACCGGTTTCTATGCTAACGTCAGTACCCCACATTGTCCCGAGAGATGACACCGAAGGTTTCAGAGTGGTTGGGGTGTACCTAGCACGGCCGGCGCCAGAGCATTGATCTGTATGCCGGCCGACTCCAGCGGTCTCGCCAGTGATCGCACGAGGCCGACGATCCCGAACTTTGATACCGCGTAGAGCGGCGAGGTCGGGAACGGATATAGCCCTGCGTTTGACGCCGTGCATATTATGGAGCCACGAGAGCCCGTCGCGACGTCGGGCTTATTCTTCCGCATGTAATGCATGGCGAGTTTGACAGCTGCAAGCCTGTGAGCTCTGGACTCGACACATTCATCAATAATGCAGCCTAGGACTTACTGTATATCGTGCCCGTCAGGTTGACGTCGAGGATCCTTAACCTCGGCTCCGAGGGCTCGTCCTCGTCCAATACTGCTAAGTTCGACTTGCCCTGCTCCGATATTCCGGCATTGGCCATGACAATGTCGATCCTGCCGGCCTGCAGATGAGCTTCCTTAAATGCGCTGGCTTGGTTCTGCCAGGAGGAGATATCGCATTTCTTGAATGTCACAGTGGCTTGAGGATACTGTTGGGAAACCTCCGTCTCGACGGCCAGCCCGGACTCCTCATTCACATCCAAGATGGTCACCCTGCAGCCCTGGGATGCGAAGTGCCGAGCCATAGCCAAGCCGAGGCCGCTAGCGCCTCCCGTAACCACCACGCTCTTCGTCCCGGCTACGTCGGAGTCGCTATTTGCCATTGTGGGAAAGAGGTTTCGATTGACAGAGTAAAGGGGAGGGAGATAATCGATAATAGGCTGCCGAAGAGCAAGAGAAGTCCAAAAGCTCAATCCGAGCGAGCGGACCTGGGGTAACATGAGCTGGGGAACATGAAACCCTATTGGCCAGCCGGCTAGACGCGGGGGCATTATGGCGATCATGATATCCTCCAGCAGCTACCTAGGTTCTTTTACAGTATAAAAGTGGAGTGCCACTTGAACATCCCCACCCCCATCTCTATCCAAAGGTGGATTTCTCAGCGGTCATGCATACAGACGTACGAAATAGTTAACTACTCTTTGTAAAAACCACATAAATATGCTTCGCCACAAGGGAACAATGACGGCAACATGGAGCACGGTATAGCCGTATGAGAATGCTCTAATTAGTGCTTCATGCCACAAAGAGGGAGGTCCATTAGGCCCCAGGGGTTACGAACCTTCACTTCTCAGGTGGCCGTTGAGCCCTACGGAAGTCTTAACTTTTGCCTACATACCAAAACCAGAAGACATGGCCGCAGGCCGAATTATATTACTTATCCTTATGATCAAACATATTAAGGGTTGTTTAAGTCCGGGTATAATATAACGGAACCTGGATCTCAACTTTAATCCTTAATACATAGTCCTCGCCTATAGGGCTATAACTTCAGAGATTGCCTATGCTTATCAGCTTAAATAATCGATGTAGTTTTAACAGCCAGCCTGCAGATGTGCAATCAATCCTATGATTACCTGCATGCAACATCATTATATAAGGATCATACCAGTATTATTATAGCCTAACACCTAAAGGCCTAGAAAACGGTCGGAACAAGATATGTATCCCGACCTCGGCGAGGTTACGTAATATAGATCCGACTGGATTTCGGGATTTATAAAAAGGGGGTATAGAACGAATGCGTATAAATTTTCGAATATTGTGAGGAAACGCGTCGCAATTCGGGATATCGCTGTTGTTCTGATTCATATAGGTTGTTTTCTGTAGGTGGAAAGGCTGTGGGAGTAGCTAGGACTGGGCTACATACATACAAATGATGGGGCTGTCGCCCCCACCCCCTCCGTTACCCTAAGGACCCCCTACACCCAATTCCTTTAGCCATCACACATATCTCAACACGCCCTCGTAGCTAAAAGGATTTCCACAGCCGTTAAGGCTATTTAGACTTCGCCGGCGCCCTTAAGTTTTCGGGCTTCTGTCCTAACGCCCTTATTTATTAAGAGATTTGCTATTTGCGCAGTGACCCACTTTCCAGCTAGCATACACCTGGCATACCTGCTAGCTCGCACCTAGTCTTCTCTCAGAGACCCCCTTATGAAAAACATAAGCAAAATACGAGCAAAATATACCCATTTTTAATTAATTTATTAAGGTATACTCTTATTAATAAGAATTATAATAAACTTTAACTATATTATAATAATATTTCCTAGAAATAACGTATTTAAAATCGTTTTAACATCTTTATAACCTTATATAGTAATTAATTATCGTTAATTAAGTTAAGTATTTATACGCCTAGCTTTAATTCGAAACAACCTATTACGTATTAAAAATAATACGTAATAATAATAAATTCTTATTAATAACGTTTAAAACTTAAAGCAGCCGTAACGGTTAAAGTTATCGCTATTTTAAATATTATAATAATATTAATATTATAGAAAGTAATTTAAAAAAATTAAAGGATTAAAAGCTGTAATTATATTGCAAATAGTTAATATAATAGGTGGCAGCGCTATAGCAGATAGCTGATAGGTTATAAGATAATAAGTTGCTATAGGTTAAAGTAAGGGAATTACCGACCAGTTTTAAAGCAGATTTTAAAAAGTAAATATATTAAATTACTTTTATCTGGCGTCTTTTATTAATTACTAAATAATGTATTTATATAGGTAAATAAGTTAACGGCTAGTCGGTTACCAGCCCTAATTCCGTAAACTTTATATTTTTATAATTACTTTCTTTTTTTAAATTATTAATTTAATATGTCGTAATTATAAATTCGATTACATATATATATTAAAAGTTCTCCGTTATAAATAATTACCGTAATAATTAATACGTACCTTATTAAGTAACTTATTATATTCCGCCCGGTTTTTTATTTCGATCTATTTCTTAATTCCGCCTTATTTATCTTTTTCCTCTTTTTCTTTCCGCGCTTTTATTTCCGTTTTTTTACGTATACGTTCTATTTAATTTTCTTTTTTTCGTATTTTCTATTTCTTTTTTCCGCTTAATTTTCGTACGTTCTCCGGTTTATTTACGTTTATTATATCTATTTCCCGTAAATAATTTTACGAAAAATAATATTTCGATATTAACGAAAACTAAGAATTCTTTAAACATTATCTTTTTAATATTAACAATATACCGGATATTAATTATATTCCGGGCAATAATAAGTTTTATTATATTTACGTAATATAAAATTATTTTAATTACTATACGATTTATATCTAGGTTCCGGGCGCCTTAAATTACGTCGTAACTAAATATTACTATAAAACTTTTCGTACGGTAAATATTTATTTTTAATATTATTAATACCGTTATTTAATCTTTGTTTAAATTTTATTTATCCTTAAAAATACCACCTAAATTATCGTTTATTTCGCCGCCGAAAACTAAAAGTTAATCGATAAATTTAAAACGGGTTGTATTATTAATACCCAGGTTAAACGTATATAACGTATTTACGATCGGTTGCCGACTTAACGTTTTTCGTAAAATTAAGTTTACTTTTAAAACGGTTATTAATAAGGAAAATTATTTTTTTAATACTTTAAAAATAAATTTCCAATCGTCCGTTATAATTACAAAATTTTAATTTTAATATTGTTTTATAAATTTACAAACTTAAATTATATTTATAAATTACTTAATCCCTTTTTTATTATTTTACGGTTAATCTATAAATAAAGAAATTTTCGGAAGTTATTATGTTACTACGTTCTTTACTTATAAATATTTTCCGCGTATTTTTCGACGTTTCCATGAAACTTTAATATTGATCGATAAATATAATTAAAAAAAAACTTTTAACCGGTAAAACCGTTATTAAACCTATATATTTTAAACGCCTTAAAAATGGTAATTTATTTTCGATTAGTAGCCGATTATATTCCGGTTACTTAAATTTTATTTTTCGTAAAAAGTAAAACGTTTCTAAGTTTTTTCCGGGTTTTACGCTTAGTAAAATTAACAAACGTATCCATACCCTACCGTTATACGTTTTCGGATTATTTTCCGATATTTCTATATTAACTTCCTTAATATATTTACTAAGGGCTAATTAACGTAAAACTTAATAACTAAACGTAAAATCTTATTTTCGAAATAAAATTTAACTTTTTTAACGTTATTTATCGGTTTTTATTCGCCATTTATCTTCTTTATAAGGAAATTATAATTTAATTTTTTATGTTTTTAACTTAATATAAAACTTAATAATTAAATATAAAACCTTATTTTTTTAAAAAAAAATTGAATTTTTTTATATTATTACTTAATCTACGATTATATTCCGGTTTATTATATATATTTAATAATATTTAATTAATTAATAATTAACCAGAATACGATAAAATAATTATATAATTAAATTTATTTTAATATTTTTACAATTATTATATAATTAATTTCCGATTTAATTATTATAACTTTACAAACTTTAAATTGTTTTATTTTTTATATATACGCCTAATTTTTTTAATAACGCTTTAATATCCTCGGTACGTATTCGAAATATTTTTAAAGTTTTTACGTATTATACTTAACAAGTTAATTCTTTTATTTAATAAAAAATTTACGTTACCCCCGGTTATTACGATAACGAATAATATCTTTCATTACTTATTCTTCTTATTCTTTTATTAAGTTTAGTAATATCGTTTAATTATCGCCCGATTTTTAATTATATTACGGTTCTAGTAAAGATATTAAAAATATATTATATGCAAGGTCGTTGGGTTTAAGCTGTGTTATCCAGGCTGAGCCGAAGACACGAAATAATTACACCAATAATTAACACGATAAATACTCTACCTAATATCTTCGAACACGGCAACTATTAATGGTTTTTACGATGATTTTAAATTTTTATAAAAAATATTTTATTATTTTTAAATAATATTTATATAAAACTTTAAACTGTAAACGGCTAGTAAATATATTCCAAATATTCTTATATATAAATTCCGTATTTCGTAATAACCTTATATAATTATATTTATATTCGTAAATATAATAACGAAAATAATATTTTAAAATTTAATAAATACGTTTTATCTATTTATTAATTTATAAATAATAAACGATTAATATCTATTACTTTATTTTTAATTTTTTATAAAACTTAACTTAAAATTAACTTATTAATAACTTTTATTAATATTTTTAACTTATACTTTATTTTATTATAAAGTAATTAAGTTAATTTAATAATTATTAACGTTTTAATTATAAAAATAAATAAGTTTATTTTCGTAAAACGATTAACGATTATTAAAATTACGTCGTATTTTAACCTACTTAATCTTAAATTTTTAAAAGGTTTTATAATAAAATTTAACCTAGTTTTTAAAAAAAGTTATTTAGATAATAATAAAAACTATAGTTATTTATATAACTTATAACGTACCTTTATTATCTTTTAATAATTCTGATATTATTTAATATATTTTTAAATATCGTTTATTATATTCTACTAATAAAACTTTTTAATTCAAATTTTAATATCCGAATATATCCTATATATCCTACTTTTAAATTATTATAATATTAATTAATTCATTATTTTTATAAAACGCCTTATAATAAAATTATAAATTTATTCCGATAATATATAATGTCGTTAGGTTTAAGCCGTATTATTTAAGCTAAGTTAAAGATATAAAGTAATTATATTAATAATTAATACGATAGATATTTTACCTAGTATTTTCGAACACGGTAATTATTAATGGTTTTTACTCTAATAATAAATTATACGTTTCGGTTACGAAAAGTTTTATCCCGAAGCCGATTGTTACGTAATGTCGATAAATTTCGACCTTAATAAACCTTATATTTTCTGGTTTTACGGTTCGGTAAGGGGAATTTTCTTTAATATAGATAATAACTTAGGAGATGTTAAGCTTTTTGCGGTAAACCTTAAGTCCGTATAAGATAACTGCTTTATAACCTTTTATTAGTTTTACGATTTTAACCTTAATCGATTTTATAATTTTTCGAATTCTTATTAATTAAAACAATTAAAATATACCGGGTATTATTTATTATAAAATACCGGTATTCCGTAATTATAAAATTTTTACGGAAAACATTTTTCTTTAAAGTTTTTAAATTTAATAAAGCTTTAAAACGAATTAAAAATATCGATATTTCCGTCGATTTAATTAATTTTTTTTAAAAAAATCGGATTTTATTTTTAATTTTCGGATATAATTTAATTTATATAAATAAAAATAATTTAAAGTTAGATAACGTTATAATAAAAAATATCGACCGTATAAAAGAATTATTAAGAAAATTAAATATAAACGGTAAAAGGTTTAAAATTTTTAAATTTTAACTTTTAGTTCGATATAAATTAGAGGATTACGAATAATAATTTGTCCGGCTGTTTCGGATTACGAAAACCGTTTAGAATTCGGTTAAAAATGGTTGTCGATAAAGGTATAATAGAGTAGTTTATAAAAAGGTTAGGGCTTAGTAAAGCTTAGTAACCGATAGCATATTTTATTTATTTGTTTAATTTAGTTTTACGGTTACATCTCTTTTAAGGAGAATTCCGATAATATAAAACCTTATTTAAATTTAAAAAAAAAATTATTCCGGCTTAATATTTAATTATTTTTATTAATTTTATAATATCTAAATCTTTAATATATAACTTTCGAACTTAATTATAAAATTATCGGGAAAATTTTAATTATAATACTATTTCGTATTTAATTAGTTTTTTTAAAAAAAATATAAAATATATTAATTATAAATAATAACCTTAATATTAATTACGTTTTTCTTAAACTTTTCGAAATTTAATCGTAATATAATTATAATTTACAGTTATTAGTATTTAACCGTTAATCGTATTAATATTACGATTTTTATTTACATTATTATATAAAAACGATAAATATAATAAATATATTTTTTTCTCCTTTTTTTCGAAAATTTTCTGCTTTCTTTATACGGACGGGAATTACCTAAGCTTTTACCATTCGAAATTTATCTAAAAATTCTGTAATAAACGAATTTTACGCCGCTTTTACGAGACTTTTTATTCCCTTATAATATTTTAAATTACGTTATATATCTACGACAATTTTCCGTACACTTTTCGGCATATTATCCGTAAATTTAAACTTCTTTAATAACGTAAAAATTATATTTTTATATATAATTTTCCCCCAAGAAGGGACGGTTTTTAAGGGGTGCTCCCCGGTCGCGTTTGTACAGAACCATTTGTGTACATGTATGTAGTGAACGGATCAGCTTGTATGTACATAGCTAGATACCTCAATGGCACTTTACCTTGCATATATAATTTTCCCTAATATATAATCTAAACGTTTTAATAACTTATTCGCCGGGTTAATAATATCCGGTTAATATTAAATCTTAAAGTTAAACTAAGAAAAGCAGTAAACTTATCGGGTTAATCTACCCTTAAAATTACGGACTAACGTTTTAACGATATGCTTTAACGCTATATAATCGGTAAAAATTAAAAAACTTTTTTCTATATTTTCGAAATATTATCGCTAATATTTTAAATTTTCTATCATTATTAATAACTTTTATTATTTTATAACTTACCGTTTTTCGGTTAGGTTAAGTTTCCGTAATTAATATATAATTAAATATTAATATTTTTTCTATTTTTATAATAAAATTCCTATTATAACTCTTATAAAAGCATTTATTTTAAACTTAATATTTTTTAAATTATCTTAATATTAAAAAAATAAACGTTAATTAAAAAATGTCTTTTAATTTACGGAATACTTTCTTAACTTTTTAAATTATTAAAACTCTATTACTTTACATTTATCTTATATTTCTTTTAATAACTTAATAATAAATTTAATAATACGTAAATAATAAGTAATTAATTTCCGATAAAAAATTTACAAACCTTAAAAAAACTTAGATATCGTAAATAAACTTTAATTCTAGTTATACTTTAATAACGTTAACCCGTCGACAATTTATCTCTAAACTTTCGATATTAATTACGAATTTTAAAAACTTTATTTAAAAAAAAATCGTATTTAAATAATTTAATAAATAGTTAATACTATAGCAACCGCTCGTAAATTAATTAGAGATACTTCGTATATTTTTTTTCGTTATCCAAATAAATAATTATATTATTTAAATATATCATATATATATAAGTTATAAATTTAATTAACGTTTTATACATATAAGTTTATGTCGGTAATTAGTGCTTTTAAGTGCCTGCGGCTGGAGCATCTAAGCTGCAAATACTACCTAGAACAGCCTTTATCCAGAAACTATCCTTTATACAGCTAAATGTATATGTAAGAGTGATTGCCCTTAAATTTTTTCAATTTTTCCTAAAATAACTATACGTATTTTACCAAAATCCTGCATTTAATTATTGTTATTATTAATATAATAACATTTTTTAATTAATTAGTAACCGTAATACGTTAAATAGAATAGTTATTTACAGATTAAGTTAATAAAAAAAGTATAAGATTTAAAAAGGAATTACTTAATTAATTTAAAAAGGAATAAGTAATTAATAATAACGAACGAATAGCAAAAACGTATTTTAGGGTAACTTTTTATAATTAAGTAAAGTAGTTTACCTAATAAAGGCTTTATCTTTATGCGGGATAAGAAATATATGAACAATAACTTATTTCCTTTTTTTTTAATTAGAAAAAATTTTAAAACGAAAAGTTTTATAATAAAAGGGAAAAATAAAAGCTTATAACGGGCGTAATAGTAGGAAAGAGATTTATTTTCGAGATTTTTACGGAAAAAGTTATATTGTTTTAGTAATAATAATTGAAAAACCGATATAAGATCTTTATATAGAAATAATAGCCTTAAGCAAAATTAAATAAACTTTATATGTCCTTAGGTATTAATTTAAACGGAATTAGGGAAAATATTAAAGTACGAAAATATAAATATAAATCGGTTAAGGATAAAATTAAAGATTTAAAGTTTTAATAAAAGAAAAAAAACGATATAATAAAGCGAATAAATAATATCGTAAAGCGATTATTAAATATACCTTAGTTCGGGGGCGTATTTTAATAAGGACCGCTTTAATTAAAAGTAACGTAGAATTTGTAAAATACAAGTATTTATAAAAACGGTTTATAAGATATTTAAAGGACGAAAGGCTTATAAAAAGCCCTTATCGCTGTTAAAAGCGATATAGAAAAAATTAACCCCTTGAGAAAAAGCGAAACGTAACTAAGGAGGTAGTCTATTAAAAAGCCTGATCTCCCGAAAAGGGAAAAAAGCGAAGAAAAAAAAACTACGTAAGAAAGTGTGGTACGTAGGGACCCCGACGATTCGGATAGGTTATTTTCAAATTTATCTAGAGATTTCCGAAAACGAAAAAGCCGTCGTAATAGTTCCTTTAACATCCTTAGCAACTTTTTAAGCTTTAATAGCTTAAATAGTTCTAACGAGTTAAGCGTTTGCTTAAAGGGAAAAAAAACTTTAAGAAATTTAATAATAAAGATATAAAGTTACGTTAAAAACGTTTTGATTTTTTATTAAATAAGGAGAATTATTTAACAGGTTAAGCTAATTAAAAACTTTAAAATAACGTTTTAATATTTGCTTTTAAAAAGATTGGTTATAAGGACGGAATAAAATTAAGATAGCTTAATTAATTACGCCTTACAAAAGTTATTATTAAGATATATAAAAAGGCGCCTTTAAAGTTAATTATAAATATTAAGAAAAAAACGAAAATATTAAAAACCTTTAAAAAGATTTACGTAATAATAGATAAGGTTAGATAAAGGTTCTTTTGGAAAAAGCTTAATAAAATTATATACGATAAAGGAGACTTTGTATAGTTTATTACGAAGTTTTAAAAGTTATTATAAAAGGTTAAGGGCTGTAATATAAAACTCGGATTAAAGGAATAGATTATTATATTTCTTACTGCTATAAAAAATCGTACTAGTAGCTGGTATAAAATGATTTAATTAATGCTTAGGTAAACTAGTTATTTTTTTTAGCAGTTAATCAACGATTTTAATAGCGAATTGTATAACCGCATTAATAAATAAAAACGGGAAATTTTATAATACCTAGAGAGGTAAGGGAAAAGGAAATAATAATAATAATAATAACTTCCGAAATAAAAGGCCTGTATAGAATAAGAATAAAGAATTACTTTGTTTTAACTATAGTAAATACGGGCATTTAGCGAAGGATTAATTTAAGCCGTAAAAAGAGAAAAACGGTAAAGGAAAAAAAGGAAAACGTAATTAACGTTAAGGTAATAATGGATAAAATAATTAAAGTAATAAATTTTATAACGCTTATAACGGTAATAGGAACGAAAAATAATTTATTTTTAACGGCTTAAAAAATTTATACTAATTAAACGGAAAAACTTTTAACGCCCGTATTAAAAAATAATAGCTTAAAGACTTTATATAATAATATAATAAAATAATTTAAAAGGAAACTTAAGAAGCTTTAATAGTTAAACGCCTTAAAACTCGGTAAGCTTTAAAAATTAAATATTTTAAAACTTAGGTAATTAATTGCCTTAAGTTATAAGTAAGCGAACGCCCTGAAAGAAATTATTATAAAAAACGTTATATTTTTATATATTTATTCTTTTTATAGGAATAACCTAAATAAATTGCTTTAGGACTTAAAAACGAACGTTAATATTACGAATAATATTAATAATTTTGAAAAAAATATTATAATAAATATTAAGTTTAAAGGAATTTAAATTATAACGAGTAAAGGATTTATAATTATTATTTTTATTAACATTATAAAATAACTTTTAAAAAGGCTTAATAAAGAAAAAAACGAAATTATAGTTAAGTATATGTTATATATTAACAATTTCTTTTCAAAAATGTTCTCCGGAAAGATATTTTATAAAAAGGAACATTACTTAAATCGTAACGCTTTAATAAGTTTTAATAAAATTTAGTTATTAACGATTAACGTTTTTCGAAAGGGATTTTTCTTATAGTTTTACGGAAAGCCGGAACTTATTAATAGGGATTCGTGTTAGGGGAGGTATTCGGTAAGGAAAATAGTAATAATTTAATAAATAATTTAAAACGCGTATTTTCGAACGGTTTTAAGGACGGGAAAATTTTAATAACGGACGAAATTATAAAAATTTTTTTTTTTAATATTACCGCCTTTGTTATTTTAATACCGAACGATTAATATAAATTATTAAAAGGTTTACGAAAATAAATTTAAACCTTAATAATATAAAAAATATCCTTTATATAGTATATAACGAAAAGAAAATACGGAAAATATTATTTATAAATTTTTAAAAGTAAGGGAAATATGTAAAAAGAATTATTTAATATAACGTAAGGTTAATTAAACTTATGAATATCGAAAATCAAATTTACTTTAGTTTTATTATAAATTACTTATTATGTTATAAAAAGTATTATTTATTTAAAAATAAGGACGAAATTTAATAAAATTTATATACGTATATTACGTAAATTATAAAGCGTTTAAAAACGTTATTACCGGATAAAAAAAGCAAACGTAAAAAAATATAAATTTTGTAATTTAACGGTAATAAGAAGTTTAATATGATAATAATTAAAAACTTTTGTATTATAAAAAATATTAAATTAATAATTTTTAGCGTATATAATTAATATTAAAACGGAATTATAAAATAAGGAATATAATTTTTATAAAACGAAATGCGTATAATCTTTATATAAATAAAAATCCTTATATATTTCTGGAATTTCGTAATAAAGGTAATAACGTATATTATTAATAGGATAAATTAATTTACGGTAAAAAATATAATATTAAACGAATATTTTAAAAACGTATTTAAACCGAATACATTATATAAATCCGATAACGGTTATTTTCGAATTTTCGGTAACAGGTATATAGTTTTAATTAATAAGAATTATCGGATTAAATTAGAAAAACTAGCAGATTATAAAATAAAAGGAATATCATTAAGTTATTAAAGGATATATAATTATAAGGTATAATTGTTATAAGGCGATAAGTTACTTATAATATTATACGTTATTATTTACGAAAACCTGGAAAAATTAGGTAAATCCTTTAGCTTTAAGGATATTATCCGATTACTTTTACAGCCCGTATAAAAGTATTTAAAATACCGTTAAAAGTAAAGCGTAAAAGTAAAAAATAAGAACGATAATATTATTTTAAAGGCCTTAAATAAAACCTTAAAGTTAATTTAAAAGTTAAAATTAACTTTAACTTAAAAGGGCGAAAACGAAAATAATTTACATATTTTTTATTTTAATTTATTAACGTTAAGTAACGATAAAAACCGTTTTGGTAATTTTGGAAATATTAATTAAGTTACCCGGAACGTTTATAAATACGAATAAATAATTAATATATTAAATATTAACATTTACAGATTATTTATTATTATAAATAACGGCTTATTTTTGAAAAAAAGTTATGCAAGGTCGTTGGGTTCAAGCCGTATTATCCAGGCTGAGCCAAAGACACAAAGTAATTACACCAATAATTAACACGATAAATACTCTACCCAGTATTTTCGAATACGGCAACTATCAATGGTTTTCACGGTGAGAAAAAAAGTTATAAAAAGCCTAAAACGAAAAATATGGTTTAAAGTTATTTTTATAAAGATTAAGGAGAATTTTTTGTACGGAACTTTTAAATTTACGTTTTTTAGTAAAATAACTTAAGGGCATTTTATTAATGTTAAATGGGTATTAAGAAAGAAGTATACGTTTATAGGAAAATTAAATAAATATAAGGTACGTATTTACGTAAAAGGATTTATATAACGAAATTATAATAAATATTATAAAAGTAATATATTAAAAGATTTTAATAACGTTAGCTGCTTTTTTAAAGTGGTATATATTTTAAATAAACTTTATTATTATATATTTAAACGGTAAGTTAAAAAAATATTTATATAAAATAATTTCCGATATTAAAAGAATATTTTAATACGTATTTAAAGGATAAGAAAATATATAATTTTTTCTTTAAAAAAGTTATTAAGTTAATAAACTTATTATACGGTTTAAAGCAGGCCGGAATTATTTAATAGGAAAAAATAAAAAAGATATTTGCGAAATAAGGTTTTCGTCCGTTAATTTCGGACAACGTAATATATTATAATTTTAAGATAAAAAACGTTATTATTTTATACGTAAATAATTTTCTATTTTTCGGCTTTAATAAATAACGTTTTAAAAATATCGTTAAAAAGATTATTAACAATATTTAAATTAAGGATTTAAATAATATAAATTAGTACTTAAACGTACGAATTATTCGTTTTTTATTAATAGAAAATATTAAATTAAAATAATAATAATATATTAAAAAATTATTAAAATTAATTAATATAAATAAAAAAAGTTCATATTATTTGTTAAAAATTATTTAAAGTACGTTATAAAATATAACGACGTAATTAATAAAAGATACGTTTAAATATATAAACTTAATAAAAAAATTTAACTTTTCAAATTATATTAATAAATTAAATATAATATTTATAACGTTAATTTAAATAAGGTTTATAAGTAACCCGTTATTTAAATATTAGAAATATATTAAAAGATTACCGAGATATTTAAATAATATATTAAATATATTTTTTCGATATCGGAAATTACGAAAAAATTATTTATATTATAAATATAATAATTTAAGGTTATTTAAGATAATCGATATAAATTTTACGAATAATTGTAAGTTAATAAAATTTACGATAAGTTATGTATTTTTTATAATTAAAATATTTATTTTATAGATTTTGAAATTATAAAATAATATTATTAAATATATTACGGAAATAGAATACGTAAAAATAAAACTAACAGTTATAAATATAATTAAGATTAAAATTTTTTTTAACAAAATTAAAGCTTATATTTAAAAAAAATATTTTTATTTTAAAAAATAATATAAATACGTTTAAATAAATAAAAAAGATATAGATAATACGAAAAAAACGTTATATTTAAATTAAATATTATTACGTATATTAAAAAATCTAAAAAGGAAATATTAATTTTTAATACGTAAAAAATAAAAATAATTTTATTAATAAATTTATAAAACTATATAATAAGGTAAATTTCAAACGGTTTATAATTAATTTAAAATTTAAGAAAATATAGAAAAAATTAAAAAATATTTAAGATTTAATTAAAATAATTAGTAAAAAAATGTTTTTATTAAATTCCCTTTATACGGGGAAAAAAACGTTTCTTTATTAAAATTTATTTTTCGTTATTAAAAATAATAATTATAACATTTTTTTTACGATTATTTAAAAGTATTCGTTTATTTGTTAATTTTAAAATTTTAATTTTTTATAAAATTATTTATTTATATATAGTTATAATTTTTTACGTTAATCTTTATTTAAAAGCGTTAATATTTTATATATAATTTATAATTAATTAATGTTTTTTATTAAACGGAAAAAAACCTTTATTTAATATTTTTTTATAAAGTGGGACCTAAAAAGCAATAATTTTAATTATTTATTAATATTACCGTTAGAAAATAAAATTAATTTTTAAAGTTATAAAATTTCTAACGCAGCAAATTAACATATATAAAGCGTTTTCCTATATTAACGCTTAACTTAATCCGAAACGTTTCGGAAAAAATGGGCCTTACGTTTCGAAACGGCTACGAAAAAATAGTAAAATAAAAAGGCCGGTTTTTGGGTATAACGGTTAATTGCGCAGCTTTACTTTAAACGAGAATAACGGAAATAAAGGTTTAAATCTTATATAGATTAAAGATTTTAATAACCTTTTAATAGATTTTCTTAAAGTTTTAAATTTGATTTTAAAAATTACGTAAATAAGGTTACCTGATACAAAAGGGCGTATTAGCAATTGGTGCTTTTAGCTGCCCGCGGCTAGTACGTCTAGGCTGCAGATACTGCCTAGGATAACCTTTGTCTAGGAACCATCCTTTGTACAGCCAAACGTATATATAAGGGCAATCGCCCCCAGACTTCTTCAGTTTTTCCTAGAATAACCATGCGCACTTTACCAGAATCCTGCATTTAATTACTGTGACTGCTAACAGTTTAAAATGTAACCGGCGTATTAATAAGATTAAACGGTATAATTATATATTCGAATTAATTATAATATATTTAAAAAATAGTTTTTTATTTTTTACTTTTTTTAATTTTATTACGGTAATATATATTCCTAAGACTAATTTTTAAAAATATCTTAATTAACCTTAATCGGTTTATAAGCTTTAAAATTAAAAATTAAAAGTATCGGTTCTTTATTATTACTCGATTTAAACTCTTATAATCGACGTATAATTAAAACCTACGGTCCTTTTTAAGTACGAATAATACCGGTACCTTAATATCTACTTTTAAATAACGTATTTTTTTTACTTTTAATTTTTTTTAAATATATTTTTCGAATACTTTCCGTTAAATTTCCGAAATAAGGTAAATTAGGTCAAGTAGAAGTATTTTCTCTAAAATTAAATCTATTAAACATTCCGCTTTAGGTAACTGGGGAATCTTTTTCGTTATTTCCTCGGAATATATTCGCCGGAAATTTTCCTAACATGTTAGTAAGTTTTTATACCCCGGAAAGCTAGTTCTCTAGATTCTGAAATATTTAACTTATTAACTAGGTTTATTAAGTTAATAATATAAACTTGCTTATCGGAAAACGTTAGATTTACGATTTCCTACCTATTAACCTTTTATATTAATCTATATAACCATTAATATATAATTATATTTAATACTATCGCTAACTTATTTATTCCGAGGCGGGACAAAAAAAATCGAACGCCTTCCGGTTACGGCATATTACAAAATAAATTTACTTAAATTCCCGTTCGGTTCCGTTATGATTTGTTATATTAATAAAAATTTCGTAAGCTTTATAACACTTAATATAAACGCCGTTAACGTTAATAAAACTCGGAATAACTATAAAAATTAATTAAAAATCAAATTTCCTTATTAACCTTCTGCTTACGGTATTTATTTATATTTCGATATCTATATCTACTTATATTATTATATTCCTTATATTCCTTTTAATAAATATCTTTCTTTTAAAAGGTGGCTTTATTCTAACCGTTTTACAGTTATTAACCGAAATAAACTAGATATATATACCTATTCCGGTTTCTGTTTTAGGTTTACGTCTAAGGATTAGTTTAATTTATCGTTATATATTATAGCGTTTTATACAACTTTCGGAAGTCGGTTTTTATAGAGCCGAGACGGTAAAGTTTTCGTATTTTTTAAAAATTTGTAATTTATACTCTTATAATTTATTTTTCTACAGTTATAGTATTTATATAAGCCCTTATAAAAATTAAAAGTAATAAATCGTATAAATTTACTTCGATTAAAATAAATCGGCAATTATTCTATTTCCATATATAGGAACGCCCGCGGTTCCTATTATTTCTACGTAACGTTTTTAATTTACTTTTAAGGTCCCTTTTTTTAAAAGCGTTAAAATAAAAATATTTATTTTTATTAACGCTTTTAACGGAAAACGATCGGTTTTTTTTTACTTTTTTCTAAATATCTTAATAACGTTTTACCTTATTTATTACGTTATTAACTTATTTTAACTTAATATTTTTTATAATAAGGTATTTCGTAACCTGAATATTAATTTATAAAAATAATTAAAAGCGAAACGTTTATTATCCCGATTATTCTCCGGGTTAAAAACGTTTACGGATTTCGTTTTATAAATTAAGAACTTTTATTTAACGTCAAAGTCTAACGGCAATTAATTAGGTTATTATCGTAATTTTATAAACTGTTTCTTATATCCCCTATTAAAAAGGTTAAAATTTATATAACGTATTATACCAGCTTGTAAGTTAAACTACCTTATAAGCCGCTTTTTTACATTTCGTAATAACTAATCGAAATAACTTAATTATAACATATTAAATTAATTCTAATTAATCGTATTCTTTTTCGCTAACACTATTTACAGCTTTTAAATAAGTGTACGTATTATATTAAGGCTTGTTACGGACGGTATATTACTATTTTTTCTTTTTAATTTATATACGACGGATACTTTTAACAGCTATTAATAACGCATTTTTATTACCGCCTTTTTTAGCCGTTAAAAAATTTATTTATAGTATATAGTAAATGTTTTTTTATTAGAATTTATTATTTTAATAATTATATATATGTAGTTTACCGTGAAAACCATTGATAGTTGCCGTGATCGAAGATACTAGGTAGAGTATCTATCGTGTTAATTATTGGTGTAATTACTTTGTGTTTTTGGCTTAGCCTGGATAATACGGCTTGAACCCAACGACCTTGCATATATATGTAGGATCGAATTATTGTTCCGATAAGTCCCGCGATACGTTTTCCGACGCGCTCCGACGCGCCTTAACAAGCCCTATAGCCTTGCCCCGTAGCTTTGTAACGCGTTTTTTAATAAAGTCTTATAACCTTTTATTTTGCCAATATTTTCTACGTATTAAAGCCGGATAAAAAACGTTCGTATATATAAGTTAAAAATTCGGTCGGTAATCGTTTTTTTATCGGTCGGTTTTAGTATTTTCGAAATAACGGTAATATTAACTTAAATGGGTTAAGGGTTAATCGGTTACATACGGGTTAATAGAAAAGAATAATAATTTACGTCCGTAATAAATCTTAATATAATGCGTATATTTGTTTAAAGCTGTAGATATAATTAATAAAAAGAAATACCATCGATTAAATTAATTAAATCTGTTATAGTTAAGTTATTTAGATTAGTTATTATAAAGTATTAAAAAGCGGTTCGCGAAGTAATTTAACTCGCGAGCTGGTATAATACGTTAACCTTTTTTAATAAAGGTTTATAAGTTTTTTATTTTTAATTTTTTTATAATCGAAATAATTAAATGTAACGTAATATAATTACTAAATATTTATAATAAAAACGTTTCGTTTTAATTTTTTAACGTAAATTTCCGTAACAATTTTTATTTAATCTTTTTTTCTTTAATTAACGTATACTTAGAAAGTTTCGGATAATTATAACGTAGTATTTACTTATTACCTTTAAACTTTTATAACGATATTATAATTAACTTATAAACCTTTACCTTTTCGACTTATATTATCGTCTATTATTTAGTTAGTTATTAAAATAATTCCGAATATTACTTATTTTATTAACGGATAATCTTTAAATTCTAATTATTAATAAAAAGTTTAACCTTTTTTAACTTTAAATTCCGTAACGTAATTACCATATTACGTTCATTTTCCGATCGTTTAACAGACGGTTATCGTAATATATCCCTATTATATATATAAAAAGATTCGTAATTTTAGAAAATAATATCTTTTACTTATTAAACTTTTTTATAAGCTTTTTTATATACTTTTATATCGTAACCGATTGTTCGTTAATCGGGTTAATATTTAATAACTCGGGTTCGTTTCGTAACTTACGTATTTTACTTTTAATAATTATCGCGTTACTTTTTATAAAAATAGAAAACTTTTAAAATAATAAGTTATTATAAGTTAAAATAAAGTAATTACCGACCAATCTTAAAACATATTCCAAAAAATAAATATATTAGGTTACTTTTATCTGGCGTTTTCTACTAATTGCCAGATAATATATTTATATAGATATATAGGTCGGCGGCTAGTCGGTTGCCAGCCGCAGCCCCGCAAGCTCTGTATTCTTACATAGGTGTAAATTATAAGTTACTACGTAAATAGCAAATCTCTTTATTAATACCTAGCTTAATATTTATAAAAGGGTTATATTATTCGTATATTAGTTTTTTATATAGAAGCTATATATTACTTTTATAAAACATATTACCGACCCGATACTATTTTAATTATCTTATAATACGTATTACTTATTTTTAAATAACTTAATAATATATCCTTTTTAAAAAGCCTTTATAATTTATTTTAATTTTTATTATAAAAATACGTATAAGTAAAGTATAAAATATAAGAAAAGAATATAATTATAAAAGAAAAAAAGGTCGCTTAAAACTATTTTAAAAAAGTTCAGCCTTATAGCGTACTTTATAACGTACTTAATAGTACTTTACTTAATAACGAAAAGAACGATTAATATTTTAACGCGTTTATATCGTATTAAAACGATATTTATATAGTTTTTATCAGCTTTATTAAGGTAGATAATTTATAAAATAAATAATTATAATATTAAACAGGCTATTAAAAATCTAAGTAACTAGTAATAAGTATAAAGAAAAGTAATATATACCTTTTATTAAAGAGTTACACTCTTTATATATTAGTTTTTTATACTTACTACGGACCCGCTATTATTTTAGTTACTTTATAACATTTATTACTTAACGTATTATATAAGCGAGCGAGCTATATAAGCGAACGAGCCGTTTTTTAATATTTCGTAATAACAAATTAAAATTAATTAATTATAACGTAATAAATTTAATTAAACTAACTAAATTCTTCGTTACTAAACGTTTTTATAACTTCTTTATAAATACGCGTATTATATCCTAGCTTATCGTAAATATTATACTTTTATTTTTTCGGTTAAACTTTTTATAATAATCACTTTTAGCCTTTGTTAACTATAATTACTTATTATTACCTTTTTTTCTTAGTTATAAAAACTTTTATTTGTTTATAATAAACATTCTCCTTTTTTAAAAACGTAATTCGTTTCGTAAAGGTAACGGTTTTTCTTTTAAAAAAACGTTTTCGTATAAAAGTAATAAGTTATTTTTATTAAAATATTAACCGCTTTAAATATTTTTATCGGCAAGTTATATAAATAATTTTTAATCTTCCTTTATAAATAACGTCCCCGTTAAATTACTTTAATAATATTTTAAAAATTTTCGGAAACAGATAAATAACGGAATTAATAAAGGTAAAAAAAAAAATCGATATAAATATAACTAAAACTTTTATAACGGAAAAGATATAATTAAAATTAAATAAAATAAATCCGGTTTTTGTAAATCCATATTTAATATTATCGAGTATTATAATAATTTTAAACATATTATAAAAACCGGTAATAAAAGTTTGTATAATAATATAAATAACGTAACGTTATATAAACCCTTTAATATATAGCAAATAAACGCGCTTTAATACGAAAAAACAGAATATATCGAAAAATTAAAACTGATAGAAAAAATAGGTAAATATATAAAATATAATACTATAACGTAATACACAAGCGAGTCGCTCATACAAGCGAGTGGCTCGTTTGTTACGTGACCAATTTTATATTTAATATAATGCTTATAACTTTACGAAAACGTAATAAAATTTAATATAATTTTGCATATCTATTTAGGATATAAATTTACAGGGATCAGTAAAGTTGCATCCGGATCTAACCGGTTTTGGTAAAGTTATTAATATATTTTTTATTATTAAATATTCTATTAAAATTATTAATAAAATAGCCAATACGTGATAAAAATTATGCATATTTTATATACGGCTTTTAAGTAATATATTAAACGTTATATTATTTTTTTAATTTTATAAATAATTTTGTTTTAAAGATATAAAAAAGCGGGTCTGATTTAGGGGCTAATAATATAAATCAAGTTATATTTTATTAAATATTAATGCAGCAATTTTGCGATTTTACGTAGTTATCTATTACGTAATAATTAAGAAGATATTAAAAAATGGGATAATTTAATATAACTTTTATAAATATACGAATTTATTTCTTATTTTTATATAAAAGTATAAATTTTAATTTTACCTTAAAATAATCAAATCTTAACGTTTTTAAATCGGGTTTTAATGATATATATCAAATTATAAATAAAAAACAACGTTATAGTGAAAACGATTTTTAAATCGGTTAAGAAATAGTTATTTTATGATATTTTAAATTGATGTAAAGAAAGTCACGTGATAAACGAGCGACTTGCTTGTGTAGTACGTTAATTAATTTTATAATAATTTTTAAATTCGATCGAAAAATAATTATCGTAACCGTTAAAAATAAAAAGAACGTTTCGAATTTTTAATATGCGTTGTAATATATTTATCTATGTATTTAATTTATTTTTAATTTAATTTATTTATTATTTAGCCGTTGCTCTTATAATAATCTTTTAATCGAATAAAAATAAGTTATCGGTAAACTAGCGAAAAGGGTAATCTTTCTCGTTAAGAATAATAAACAAAAGTAAAGCCTAATATAAAAAATTAATAATTTATATTATTATAAATTATTTTTTATTCTCTTATTTGAATTCTTTTAATTTTTTATATTTTTCGATATTTATAATTACTATACTTAATATTTTAAAAAAATCTATTAAAAATAATATTTTGCCGAAGTTATAAATATCCTTCTTTATAATATTATATTTCGTAATTATAACCTGAATAAACTTAATTTATTTGCGAAATATTTCTAGATTTTTATATAAAATCTTTTCATTTTTTATTTTTCGATTTAAATAAAAATAAAAAATTTACTGGTTAATAAAATTAAAGGTTTAATTAATCCCAATATACATCGTAAAGCGTTAAGTAAATAATAAATTCGTTATATTTTTAATATGTTAAAGCCGAATAAAAAACGCTTATATATTTAAATTAAAGATACGGTCAACAATAAATTCTTTTTTGGTCGACGTTAATTTTCGCAAATTAAAAGGATTATCAGTTCGGGCATATTAACTGTAATATCGGGCTTTTAAAATAAATTCGAGAACGTTGTATATAAAATATAATTTTTAAAGTTAAGTTTCGAGTTTCGTTTTTAATATAGATAATTAAATTTATCCTAGTTTTTTATATAAAACGTTTTATATTCTTAGCGGTAAGAAATTTATAATTAAAGTTACAAGGTTAAAAAGTTGAAAATATTAACTCGTTCGCTTATAGGGTTCGTTTGCTTATATAATACGTTATCTTTAAATAACTTAATAATATTAACGTTTTTAAAGAGCTTTTATAACTAATTTTAATCCTTATTAACTGTAGATAATAAGATTAAAATCTGTTTAATTTTGCGAATTTTCGTTATAAAGATACGTATAAATAAAGTATAAGGTTTTAAAGAAGGATATAACTATAAAAAGAGAAAAAGGGTCGCCTAGAGTATTTTAAAAGGTTCAGCTCTATAGTACACCTTATAGCGCTTTTAATAGCGCTTTACTTAATAATGAAAAAAACGATTAATATCTTAACGCGCATATATCGCATTAGGACAATTATTATAAAGATTTACTTTTTACGTAGTAAATCTTTATTATTTATATAATAGCCCTATTTCTACGTAGTATATACCTAGTATATCTTTTAGTTTATATTTAATTTTCACTTAAAACCCCTTTATATAAAGTATTAATAATATATACTCTTATTAAGAAAACTTATAATAAACTTTATTTATAATATAATAATATTTCTTAAAATTAATGCGTTTTAAAACGTTTTAATTTCTTTATAAATTTAAATTATAGTTAATTATCGTTAATTAAATTAAATATAAATAAATAAAATTTTAATTGAAAAAATATATTACGTAATAAAATTAATGTTATTAAAATTCGCGGTGCTAATCTAACTGTTATTAGTATCAGGATATATATATTACTTAGCTATGTTTAAAATATATCTGTTCTAGGTGCAAAAAGCTAGCTAAAAAGGTGGGTACGCTAGACCTACTTAAGACGCGTTCGGGTAAGCGTTATACGGGCTAACTAACCCTGTTACATATTAACGTACCGAATCCTAATATGCCCTTTTACGTTATGTATATATTCGAAAACTTTAGGAAATTTTTAATTAATACGTTTCGGAATTAAATTCTAACTTTTATATAGAAAATTAATAAAAACTTAATAAAAATTAATAAAAAGTAATAAAAAATAATTTATACGGTTCGGAATTAAATCCTTAACCTTTTCGTAAAAGTTAGGTTGTATATTATATTAACTTACTATATTAAGTAACCGGCCTTCTTATTTTACCGTTCCGTTATAATTACGTTAGGTTATAAAACCCACTTTTTCCGAAATATTTCGGATTCGGTTAAGCGTTAATATAAGAAAACGCTTTATATACGCCAGCTTATTACGTTTTAAATTTTATAATTTTAAAAATCGGATCCATTTTTTAACGTTAATATTAGTAAATAATTAAAATCGTTATTTTTAATTTTTTTGGTAAAAAAATATCGAATAAAAGTTTTTTTCCAGTTAATTAAGGGATATTAATTAGCTGTAAGCTATATATAAAATATTAACGCCTTTAGGTAAAAATTAACGTAAAGGGTTATAAGTAAGTATAAATAAGTAATTTTATAGGAAATTAAAGCTTCAAAACTAATAAGTAAGCGGATACTTTTAGGTAATCGTAAAAAAAATATTGCGGTTATTGCTTTTAATAGCAAGAAATAGGTTTTAACAGGGGAACGCCTTTTTTTCCGTATAAAGGGAATCTAACGGGACCATTTTTTTATTAATTGCTTTAATTAAATTTTAAATACCTTTTAAATGTTTTTAAAATTTAAGTTGATAATAAACATGTTTTATATTATTTTATTTATTAGCTTAATAAATCCGTTAATAGAGTTTTTTATATTTTAAATATATTTAACTTTTATTCGGTTTTCTTAGATTTTATGGCGTATATAATAATATTTAACGTATATATAACGCTTCTTTCGTAATATAACGTTTTTCTTAATTTATTTTTTCGTATTGTTATTATTTTTAAAAACGGTAATAGGGTTTTTAGATATAAGGCCACGTTTTTCGAAGAAAATCCGTATATTTGTTATTTCGGTAACTGTAATACTTAATATTACGTATTTAGTTTTCGAAATATATTTTATAATAATTTACTATCGTTTTAATATTTATATTACCGGCCTTTTATTATAAATAAAACGTAACTAGTAATAAATTTAATTATATCGAGGTTATTTGCAAAGTTGATATTAATTGTTATAAATAACTTTAGTTTGTTATAAGCGTAATATAAGGATTTTTCGTTTAATTTCTAATATTAAATAAATACCTTCGAATTTTTTTTTAAGTACTTTAAAAAAACGTTTAATATATTTTCGATATTAAGAAACGGGTTATTTATAAGCCGCATTTATATAAGTATTAAAAACGTTATATTTAGTTTAATTATATAATTAAAAAATTAAACTTATTAATAAAATTAATATAATCGAAAATATTTTATTTATTAACTTTACCTTTATAACGTATTACGTAATTAAAATATTCCTTAATAAAAAAAGTCGGTTTAACTTTATATTATTAATACTTAAATTTATTAATACCTTATTAATATATTATTCCTAGTTAAAGCGAACGTTACCTATTTCGGATAATCGAACAATATATATACCGAAATTAATTTACCGTTTTAAAGTTATTTATCGAGACGTTATCGGCAATAACATTTACTATAACCCTTAAGCGTACCTTATTAATGTCGAAAAGTAAAAAATTATCGATATATAAAACGATTACGTTACGGGTTTTCGCGTTAAAGTATATCGCATCGTTAGATAATAATGGTTTAAAATCGTATTTATTAAATATCGTTCGGATTTTTTTTTGTTATATAATACCGGCCTATTTTAACTCGTATAAAGGGTTTATTAATTTAATAATTTTTTAAACGCAAAATTAAAACGTTATTTTTTATTTAAATATATATCGAAATATTTTTATAATAAGAGAAAACTCTCCTTAAAAAAGACGTAATCGTAGAACTAAATTAAATAAATAAATAAATTATATTATCGGTTATTAAGTTTTACTAAACTTTAACCTTTTTATAAATTGCCTTATTATGCCCCTATCGACGATTATTCTTAACCGAATTCTGGACGGTTTTCGTAATCCGAAATAGTCGAATAAATTATTATTCATAATTTTCTAACTTATATCGAATTAAAAATTAAATTTCGAAATTTTTAAATTATTTATTATTTATATCCAGCTTTTTTAATAGTTTTTTTATACGATTAATATTTCCCATTATAAAATCGTTTAATTTTTATTTATTTTTATTTATATAAATTAAATCGTATCCGAAAATTAAAAGCAAAATTCGATGTTTTTAAGAAAGGTTAGTTAAATTAACGAAAGTATCGATATTTTTAGTTCGTTTTAAAATTTTATCAAATTTAAAAACTTTAAAAAAAAACGTTTTCCGTAAAGATTTTATAGTTACGGAATACCGGTATTTTATAATAGAAATTGCCCAGTATATTTTAACTGTTTTAATTAATAAGGATTTAAAAAGTTATAAAGTTAATTAAAGTTAAAAATAATTGGTTTAAAGTTCCTAACATTTTTTCCTAGTTAATATCTAATACTTTTAGTCGTAGAATTAGTAAAGGGTCGTAAAGTAGCTATCTTATACGGATTTAAGATTTACCGCGAAAAGCTTAATATTTCCTAAGTTATTATTTATATTCCAGGAGATTCCCCCTACCGAACCGTAAAGCCAGAAGGTATAAGGTTTATTAAGGTCGAAATTTGTCGGCATTATGTAAATAAGTTTCCCAACCGATATTAATTAAAAAATTACGTATTTACGGAAATTTAACAATTGGTTTTAAAATAAAACTTTTCGTAACCGAGGCGTATAATTTATTATTATCGTAAAAACTATTAATAATTACCGTGTTTAAAAATATTAGGTAAAGTATTTATCGTGTTAATTATTAATGTAATTATTTCATGTTTTTAGTTTAGCTTAAATAATACGGCTTAAACCTAACGACCTTGCGTAATAAGGGAAAACGTTTTATAAAAATTTACCTTTTTAGGTTGTTATTTAAGTAAATAGCGATAAAATCGATTTATTAAATATATTACTTTATAAACGTTACGAAAGTTATAAAAATATATTAATATATCGTACGTACGGTAGTTATAGTTATTTCGTTATAATCGATTTCTTTTCGTTTAAATAAAACCGTATAAGATAATATGAATTTTATATTTTTTTTAACTTGCTTATTAACGTATTTTTAAAAAAAAATTATTTAGTATTTTTTTAAATAGCCCTTAATAATTTTAGCCGTTAATTTAAAGCTAAAAGTTCTCCGTTATAAATTTTCTTTAATTTTTTTTATAAATAGCTTTAAATTTTATATTTTATTTAGGGCTGGTTATAGTTTTCTTAAGATTAAGCCCGTTGCTTTCTATGTTAAACAGGTAGTAAATGTTATTGTTAAATATATTACGTACGTATATTTATTCGTAAATTTATTAATTTATATCGCGGTTATTTAGATTTCCGTAAAAGTTATTTTCTAATTCGTTGAAAAAATTCAAATTATAAATGCTCTGATAAGGATTAACGTTTTCTTAGATTAAAACCGTTATAATTTCGGGGTTTTCGTTAGGTGCTTTATATATATATAGTTCGGGCTTAACCTTTTTCGGTTTACTTTATTTCCGTTTTACGGTTTTCGTTTCGTTATCCGTTTAATTATTTAATATAACGTTATTATCGTAGTTATAAACGTTAACGCTTTTTTTTCGGGGTTAATAACGGAATTTACGTTATATATAAAAAGGTAAAAACCTTATAACGTTTTTCGGGTCGGATAATTCGTTCTTTTTATTTATCGTATTTATCTTTTTATAAACTTATATATACAGTATAATTAAAAAACGACCGTTTTTTAATAACTAAACTTTATAGTTATAGGTACTTTAATAATTTAAAAATAAACTTTTAGTATTTTATATTTTTAATTTTTTAATTTTAATTTAATAATTTTTATCGATTAGGACCGTATAACGGTTACCGATAATACGTAGATACGCGTTATCTGGTTTGTTTATTTATTTTTTATTACTTAACGCCCGATTATAACATTTTTATAATGTAATATAATTAATTGTTAATTATCTAGTACGATTTAACGTATAAGTTATTACTTTTATAACGTAATTTTAAAAACAGATTAGGATACGTATTTAAATAACTATAACGTAAACGCTGTTTTAAACGAGGCGTATATTTCATTCCGGGATACCGTTTTAGTATTAATTATAAGGATTGGAATTAATTAATTCGATTTTTTCGGTATCGTAAAAGGTTTTAAATAAATTTATTCCAAATTCTTTTTTTTATTAACACGGAAGGTTTTAACTGTTTTATTATCCAGGGCTAACCTGGTTTTTACGTTCGTTATATATAAATAAAAATGCTGTTAAACTTTATTCTTAGTTTTATACGTTTTAAAAATGCGGTAACGGCTAACGTCGTTTATAATTAGGTTATAATATACGTTGCCGTCGATTATAATCTTTATAAACAATTAACTTAACGTTTATTTTATTTAGATTTATTCTTATATTTATTTTAATAATTTACTTTAATTATTTGTTATTAAGATAATACAGACAGTAATGTTAGAAAATAAGCTTCTTTAATATTGCTCTTATTATTAAAACCTTTTTATTAATAATAAAAATTTATAAATTTTTTAATATTTCGTTTACTTTATTTTATGTTATTCCTAGTACGTATCCCTATTAAGTTTCGTTAGTTAAGCCGCTTATAAAAAGCTTTTTTCGTTTGTACGTTTAAAGAAAAAAACCTTTTTAAGGACGTTTATTATAATTAATTTCGTACCGTTATTATTAATTAAATAATATCGGTTAAGGTATTCTTTTTATTTATAAAAGATTTTTTTAAAGAAAATTTGTAATAGAAAGGTAAATACGTATAATATATATCGTAAAGCGATCAAGTTATATTTGCTTTTAGTTTTTTTAAGGGTTCAGTTAATTATATTAATTATTTTAGCTTAAATAATTTTTTTTGTAATAATTATAAACTTTTTATCCTGTATATTTAACGATTATATCGGGAGGTAATTCTTAGCGTTATTTATAATAAATACGTTAGTTTCAGAGTTTTATAATATCTTATTACGGTATTCCTTATATATATTATGTAATTAAAGGATTAAGGCTTAGGGTTTAATTTATATATATTCGTTTTCGGA
Organism: Monosporascus sp. CRB-8-3; assembly: GCA_004155055.1. Classification (NCBI taxonomy): domain Eukaryota; kingdom Fungi; phylum Ascomycota; class Sordariomycetes; order Xylariales; genus Monosporascus; species Monosporascus sp. CRB-8-3. The sequence goes on from QJNZ01000586.1 coordinate 46,422, forward strand.
TTTTTTACTAAAGTTTTTCGTAATTAACTTTATACTTACTTTTTAACAGGGCGTTAGTTCGTTATCGGTTATGTTATTAAATACGTATATAAAAAGCTTTTTCGATATGTTAATACTTTTAAATTTAAACTTTTCGGGACGTTATATGTTATTCTCTTAAGTAAAGGCGGAGACGCCCTTTAAAACGTTATCCTATTACGTAACGTACTTAACGTTTTCTATGGCGTAATTAAATAGCTTTATAATTTTTTTTTGATTAATTAATTTTTGCGGTATATTTAATTTGATATCTTTTAAAAGGCTGATTATACAGGTTTTTAAAACCGTTTAGGATGAAATACGCCTTTAATAAATGTTGTTAATTATTAGCGTTATTGCTGTTGTTATTATTATTGTTATTAGGCCTGCCGTTATTGCCGTTTTATCTGTTATTACGTTAACTGTTCTATTAGCCGTTATTGTTTTTATTTTTCTTAGACTTTTAGCAGTCCTTAGTTAAATGACTGTATTTCCTATAGTTCTAATAAAAGGGTTTGCCTTTAGCGTTTTATAAAGGTTTATTACTGTTTTTTTTATTGCTTCGGGCGTTATAATTTTGGTTCTTAGGCTTATTATTGCTATCTTTATTACCTTTAACCTTTTTTACTTAGTAATAGAATTTGTTATTAAAGTTATCTATTAAACAGTAGATTATATAGTTGGTTTTACGGAATATAAAGCTTATTATTTAATACCAGTTACCTGTTTTATTCTTAACGGCAGTTAAAAATATAGTAACCTGTTAATTCTTACTTAGCTTTATATCGTATTTCTTAATTTTACGGATTAATTTTTAAAATTTCGTAATAAAGATAACTAGGTTTTTGTCGTTATAGCGGTACTAGCTTAGCTTTTTTTAAAGGGAGCGTTAATAGGCTTTTTTAGTTATAACATAGGTTTTACGGAAAGTTTTTAATATTTTCGAACTTTTTTTAATTCCGGTAACGAGCTTTAAAGGCGCCCGACGTATTGTTTTGGTAATTGCTTTTGCTAAACGTAACTTATTAAAGGTAAAAAGCTTTATTCCTTCTTTGTAATTTATCTTTTTAAGTGCGAAATTCAAAGCGTTTTTTTTTTTTAAGTTTTTAATTTTTAAAGCTTTTTAAGTGGTTTTCCTTATTAAGGGCGAAATTGAAGCGCTTTTAACGGAGGGCGGAATCCTTTTTCTTGGATTTCTTTTTCTTATGCTTTTTTTATCTTTCTTATTACGGCTGTAATAACGTTTTTTCCGATTATTATTATTATTTAAATCGTTTAAATTGCTTTCCGAGTCCGAGTCCGAATCTAAGTCCGAGAACGATAATAAGGAGCTAAACGATAAAAACGAGTTATTATTATTTCCTTTATCGTTACCGCTTTTCCTACCGTTACGTTTACCGTTACCTTATAACGAGGGCGAAGAAGGTAGTAATAAAAACCGTTTCGATAAATATAACGATAATGTTTTTATTCGTAAGCCGTTCGTAATTAGGTTCCGCTAAGGATCCGTAGAATTTCTTAGAAAAAAAAGTATTTTTTTTACTTTTCTCTTTTCCTTAGATTTTTTATTATACTTAAGGCTTTTAATAATAATTCTAAAGCTTTTATTAAATATTCCAGTCGGCTTTAATAATCTCGGTTTTGCTAACGGGTTACTGCTGGAATAAAAATCGACTTCCTTCGCCAGTATCACTTTAAAGCGCTTAAATTTGTTCTTATATAGGTTGCTTATAATATAAATCCGTTAAAATTATTCCTTTAAGGCCTGTTAATTTTGCTTAATAAATTAACGTTACTTTCGTTTAATAATTGCTTTATTAATTAATAACTTAACCTATTTACGTAAATACTTTATTTCCGCGTAAAGGCGTTCCTTATTAAAATAAAACTTTAATAGGTCCGTAAAAATATCTTAAGGTCCTAAGGTTTCCCCTTATTAAACGACGCGAAAATCGTATAAAAATATTAATTAATCGTTCTAATAAAATTTTATCGTATAATATATACTTAGCCGAATAAATTCGTTCTCGTAATTATTACCGATTATTTTAACTTTAAATCGGTTAATTAAAACCTCGTAACGCGTTAATTACAATTTCGTAACGATATATTATAAATAACAGAAATAAAAAAGCTTTTATTACGATCCTTTTTTAAAAAAATCAAAAAATATTATTATATTAAAATTCGCGATATTAATTTAATTGTTATTAATATTAAGATATATCTATTACTTAGTTGTATTTAAAATATATTTATTTTAGGTGTAAAAAGCTAGTTAAAAAGGTGGGTACGCTGGATCCACTTATGTCAGATATAAGGGATATCAGTTGTGTTGTTGTATTAGGCTAAGTTGCGTATGTTTCTCGTACGCGTACAGCTTTTCTGTAACCTAGCAACGGAATATATATTTTCCGATTAAAAGGACTCTTTCCGTATATGGGGTACGTTTAGCACCCCCTGCTAGCTGATATACCCCCTTAACGCCTTAAAATATTTATAGCGTTAACCGTTATATATTATTATTTCCTAAAACCATAGTTTTTTATTCGACTTTTTTTCCTGTAATTAAATCCTTTTAATTAGTTAATTCCTTTTTTAAAATTATTCGTAAGGTATTTTTCCGCCGTTTAAAGGTTTCCGTAATATTTATTAATCCTAACTGCTTTTTAAAGTACATAAATAATTCGCGTAATAAGGTTTTAATTAATTTATTAGCCAGCATATTACTTATAAACGTATAATTTATTTTAATTAAATTTTTCTTTGCGGTTTTTCGTAACCAGTAATTATATATATTAACGTACCGTAACTTCGTTTATAACAGGGCGATATCGGCGTTAATAAGCCGTATAATTTATTAATTATCGGATTACATATTTAACGGTTTAATATCTAAGGTAACTTTTAATTTTTTAATTAATCGAAAATTAAATAAAGTATTTTTTATAACCTATACAAAAAATAATAACTCCGTTTCGGTTATAAAAATAATTATTGTATTTTGCTTATTTGCTTATTATTTTATTATTTCTCCAAATAATTTTATAATGTAAACTTGGGAGCTTTTTCGATTAATCGTATTATCCGCGAAAAAGATGTTATTTTAAATATTTAACGAATTTTCGCCTTTGAATTATAACGTTAACGTTTTAGTTCCGATTAGGTATAATATAACTCGATTAACGGCTTTATAATATACATTATTAAGGTTTAGGTTAAAACGGGTCAATCGGGATACGGTAAAAGATATATCGGGTTACGTATTAATTGTTATATAAAAAATGGAATTAATTTTTTTGGGGTATTTATTAATAAAACCTAAATAGGCCAGATTAAGATTCGGCAGTAATTTAACGTTAGTTATAAGCATCTTTAGAAAGTTATTTAGATTTTTTTTAAGGATTAAATTAACCAGCTTATTTATAAAATCGAATTGAAATAATTAGATTTTTTTTATTAGGTTTGTTTTTAATTATTTCGATACCGAGGAACTATTATAGGTCCTTACCCCCTATAAAGGTATACCGTTCCCGAATTTGCTAAATCAACTAATCGACGAAGTCTTGATTTTTTTTGCGATATATTGTTACGATATCGTTTACGAAAAAAAAGATAAATACTTTTTAACGAATAAAATAATAAAATTTATAAAAAACGGGGTTAAATCTTAATTTTTTAAGCGTCCCGGTAAAATCTTTCTGTTATAATAATAGTAACTTTTTTAAACCGTATAAAACTTTTTTAATTAAAAGTATTTTATTACGTTACGGATACTTTAAAAGCGTTTTTATATATATTTCGTAAAGTAAGTTAACGTTAATAAAACTATTAATAACATTATATTGTTTTAATTTTAAGTCGAATTTAACCGTAATAATAATTAAGGTTTTAAATAACCTTCTTATTAAAATAAATACGTATATATTACCATAAACGTTTTTTAACTATTAATCGCTTCGTATAACGAAACGTACATTATATTTTTACAATTAGCTATATTTATTGAATTTATAAACGTATATTTACATATATTTTAAAACCTATTTCCCTTTAGTAAAAAACTAATTAATAACCTTTTAAAATTACATTTCCTTATAACTTTATAAATAAGCCCTTTCGGCTTTATAAAATATCTTTTTTAATAAATATATATTTAACTTTTTATAATTTCGCGGCGGTAATAATAAATTACGTTTATATATTTAATTTCGTAACTTAAGGATTTTATATATTTTCGTATCGAAACTTTTCCGATTAAAATAACGCGTATTTCGGGTAATTAACTTCCTTAAATTTCCGCAGTTTACCGGCCGATTATCGATCGTATTAACAAAATAAATTGTTCGTTTTACGTTAAACGCGGTTTTTTATATTTTATAATTATACCGATAATTATTTTTTCGATATAAAACGTACGAAAAATTTATATTTATAATCCGTAAAATACTTTCGTTTTTTACTGTTACCTTAAGTTAAATAATATAATAAAAACTTAAAGTTATTTTTATTACTTTTATTAACGTAATAATCGTAACAGTTATTAAAGTAAATATTAATAAAAATAATTATTTAAAGGACGGAAATAATTCGAATATAACGGTTATATAAAAATAATTAATCCTATACAAACAGGTTTATTTTTTCCTATTTTATACGTTTTATACGCCTATGTTATTTTAAAATTACTTTATTTATTTATTTATATATTTAAATAGCTTAGGCCTTAATTAAGTACTTTTATTTATCGTAATAACTTTTGTAAAAAAAAAAAATTTATAACGTACAAAAAATTATCTTTTAAATCTTTAATATTATTTAAAAAAGTAACTTTTTCGTTAAACTGTACGTTTCGAATAATAATAACCTTATTAATTAACGGGTTTGAAATCTCGTAAATATTCGTAAATTAATAACTAATTAAAAAGTTAATTTAAGTTTTAAGATTTAACTTTTAAAATTTCTGTTTTTTTATAACGGTAATTATTATAACGTAAATTATACAGCCGTATACTTGTAAGTAAATTTATTAAAGCTTTTAATTAAATATTACAATACCGTTTTAATACGTTAAGTAAATATAATAAATTTCGTATAAACTTTACTAAAAAAGTACGGATTTAAGGGTACGATTATATAAATATATTACTATTTTAAAAATATATACGATTAGAAACGAAAGTAATTTAACGTTATTTCGTATCGTAATTATTTTTTTTTAATTATACCCTTTAAACGTTTTATACCTTTATTCTAGGCCTGAGTATATAATATTAAAAGTTTAAATTTAATATTAAAAAAAAGTAACTATAATATATTTCGAAATTAATAATTTTTTAAAATTTCGTTATCGTATTCGATTATTTATAAAAAAACCTTATTCTGGTTTTTTAAAATTCCTAAAAAATATTCGAATGTTATAATTAATATATCTTACTTTCGGTTTTTAAAGTAAATATTTTAAATAAAACTTAAATATTTGTCTGTAATAAATATAACATATTTATATCCTTCCGGATTTTTTTCGAAATTTGTAAAGTCAATGGCGATTTATTATTCTAATCGGGAAGCTTTTTTTTTCGGTTTTTAACGTATTTACCTTTTAGCTTTTGCCTTATTATATATTTAGCATTCGATTATTATAAAACCCTTTAAGCGTATTCCTTTTATATAGGATTATAATTAAATAATTATTTTAAGTTTAAAATATCATAATTTTAAATATTAAATTATACCGTTATTAATTCGTAATAATTTCGTTATATATAAATTAACGTTTCGTTTATAAAATATAAAGATTATATAAATAATTATTACGTTAATATTTTCGATAACGAATTAATTAAATTTATTTATTAACGTAATAATTATTTAATTATATTTGTTTTAAATAAAATTAGTAACTTCTCGGTTATTTTATTAATACCTTTTTTTTCGGAATTGCCGGAAAAATATTAAGTTATATACGAAATTTTTATAATAAATTATATCGTATAAACGTAACGCTTTTAGGCCTTTAAAGCTTTAAACTAATATATTTACTTCTCCGTATCCTTTAATTGGGATAAAGTTATTCCCTACGTATATTCCGTTATCTTAAATCGTTATTTTATAATTTAAAAATTTATTAATAAGATTAAAAATATATATCGTAAATCCTAAATCTAAAATAAATAGATTCCTTAAAGGTAAAACGTAACGTTTACCGCATTACGTTAATTAAAAATAAAAAATTACGTTAAAACTCGTTTTACTCCTTTTAAAAATTAATTTATTTCTTAGGTAATTATTTTTTTATAACTTTCGACAAACAATTAATTTTTTCTTTTAAGAATTAATCGGAAATAATTCGGTTTTAAATTAATCTTAAAATTACCTTATTAACTTTAAATTTTATTAAAACTTTATTAAAAAAACGCATAATAATATTAAGGTAATTTATACGCAAAATTTAAACACGTTTTATACCAAGTCCCTTATATATCTAACTTTTAACGTTTTCGTTTATTATTACTTATATTTCGGCCCGCTTAAAAACCTTTACGACCGCTTTACTTCGGCCTACGCCTTAAAATCCTTTTTTACAGCTAAAAGTTATCCTTAATCTCCTTTTAATTAAAACCATTTTAATAAAAAAAATCCACGGATATCACGTAATTTATCGGAAACGTTACCTTAATATTTTTCGATATAAATTATAAATAAGTTATAATCTAATAATTTAAAAAATTAATTACCATTTTCTAATAACTAATCGTACCATTATTAATCTTAACTTTCTTTATTATTTATAACGTAATTATTTAAATCCTTATAATAAAAACCAATACTATATATAAATCGTTTACCTATATAATCGTTATCTTCATCTTTAAAACTTTATATCGTTATTTCTAAGCCATAATCTTTTACCACCTTATAATCTATTTATTTAACTTTCTTACCGATTTCAAAACTTATTTCAGCCTTTTACGGTACTTTCGTTAAATATTAATCAAAAACTTACTATCGTATACCTTACCGGATTTAACTAATATAACGTATTATTCCCGTAAATTTTTTTTATAAAAATTTATTTCCCTAATCGCTAAAAATACTAATTCTAAAATCTATTTTATAAAATCGTTATTACTTTTTCGGAAAATATTATATTTCCGATCTTTATAAATATATACCGTAAAATCCTATTTATAAACTTATCTACTTTCGGTCGTTATTTTAAAAATATTTATTAAATAATTAATATTATCGATTTTTTCGTAAATTCCTTCGGAAAATATAAATATAATTAAGGAACCGCTTAAAGTATTAATTTATATCGTATAACGGATTTATTATTTCGGATACGAAATTATATTAAATTTTATTAATTTAACAAATTACGGAAATAATTAATCAAAATCGATATAATCCTATATATTAAAGGCGTACGCTTTAACTTAGAACTCGCTCTTAAAACGGTTTCAATTTTTAAATCCGTTATAAATAACGGAAAGCGTTAACAATACCGTTATTATTACAATTAATAAAATATACGAATAATTATTATTAATATACAGCCTATATCGTCTTAATAATAATTAATTAATAAATAATAACGCGAATTAAATAAATAAAACTCTTAATTATTAAATATACAAGGTAAGGTACTATTAAGATATCTAGCTATATACATACATACATTAATTATTAAATATAAAAGATATTAATTATATTATTATATTAGGCTAAGTTACGTATATTTCTCGTACGCGTACAGCTTTTCTATAACCTAATAACGGAACATATATCTTCCGATTAAAAGGACCCTTTTCGTATATAAGGTGCGTTTAGCACCCCCTGCTAGCTAACAATTCAAGACGCGTTCGGGTAAGCGTTATACGGGCCAACTAACCCTGTTACATATTAACGCACCGAATCTTAATAAATGTATACAAGGTCGTTAGGTTCAAGCCGTATTATCCAGGCTGAGCCAAAGATACAAAGTTATTACACCAATAATTAATACGATAAATATTTTACCTAATATTTTCGAATACGGTAACTATTAATAGTTTTTACGGTAATAACCTATTATTTCTTATATAAAATTAAATATTATTTAAAGTATTTAGTTATATATATATAATATAGAATATTCTCCTTAAAGAAGACGTAACCGTAGAACAAAATTAAATAAATTAATAGATTATAATATCGGTTATTAAGCTTTATTAAGCCCTAACCTTTTTATAAACTGCCTTATTATGCCTTTATCGACGACCATTCTTAACCGAATTCTGGACGGTTTTCGCAATCCGGAATAGCTGGATAAATTATTATTCGTAATCCTTTAATTTATATCGAGCTAAAAGTTAAATTTCGAAATTTTTAAACCTTTTACCGTTTATATTTAATTTTTCCAGTAATTCCTTTATACGGTTAATATTTTCCATTATAAAGTTGTTTAATTTTTAATTATTTTTATTTATATAAATTAAATCGTATCCGAAAATTAAAAGTAAAATCCGATCTTTTTAGGAAAAGTCGGTTAAATTAACGGAAATATCGATATTTTTAACTTGTCTTAAAGTTTTATTAAACTTAAAAACTTTAAAAAAAACGTCCTCCGTAAAAACTTTACAGTTACGGAATACCGGTATCTTGTAATAGAAATTGCCCGGTATATTTTAGCTGTTTTAATTAATAAGGATTCGAAAAGTCGTGGGATTAATCGAGGTTAAAGTCGTAAGATTGGCAAAGGGTTGCAAAGCTATCTTATACGGACTTAAGGTTTACCGCGAAAAACTTAACATCTCCTAAGTCATTATCTAAGATTCCCCCTGCCAAACCAGCCAAAGGGCATAAGGTTTATCAGGGTCGAAGCTTGTCGGTATTGCGTAACAGTCGGTTTCGGGATAAAGCTTTTTACGACCAAGGTACAATTTATCGTTACCGTAAAAACCATTAATAATTGCCGTATTCGAAAATACTGGGTAAAGTATTTATCGTATTAATTATTGGTATAATTATTTTATATCTTTAACTTAGCCTGGATAATATGGCTTAAACCTAACGACCTTGCATAACCGTATTTACTATAGCTAAAATAAAGTAATTCGTTTATTTTTTAATAAAAATTATTATTTTAGTTATTTACGTTATAACTTTATATATTTCGATTTATTAACCTTAGCTTTTTTATTATATTTACTTTTAAGTTCGGTAATAAAGTTATTATAAACCTAGTAAATAGTAATAATTAAGTATTAATAAAAAGGTTTTCTATTTATAACTTATTGCTAATAATATTTTTATTTTTAATTTTAATTTCGAATAATAATATTAAGAGATTGTTTATTAATTAATAGTAATGTATATTTTAATTTTATTATAATAGTAACTTAAACGTTTAAATTCGAGCAAATAATTAAAAGCTGCGGTCTTTTTAAAATTTTGCAAGGTTAGTGCTATTCAGGTATCTAGCTATATACCGCTGATCCATCCACTATATACATGTACACAGGTGGTTTTGCACAAACGCGACCGGAGAGCACCTCTTATAAACCGCCCCTTTTTGGCAAAGGCCGGAAAACGCAATCCGAAGCCACCAATGGGACGCTGTGCTCTTTTCATTGTGCGCACAAGTCTAGGAGTGATGTTGTTGATCTTGAGTAGCCACAATTCCAGGATGTCGGAGTCGCAGCCTGTACGTAAAGATTCCTGGCGTGGGAAAGGCACCTGCGTACGAGCAATGGCTTGAGTTTCCGTCCATAATGAGCACTTGCCAGATGACAACCGTGTCGGAGCTGGGCTCCGCCCCTCAACATAGTCTACCGATGCGTTATCAGTAAGTCCTCGTCTTTGTGCAACTGACTTCTTCTGAAATCCCATGCTTTTCCTCGTCGATATTCCTAACAACATGCTCTCTGACACAATGACATCTGGTTCACGGCAATCTTCAAGAACGACGTCCGCATCTTCGCCAAAGCTGCAGAGATTCACGAGGAGATGGTGGAAGAGTTCAAGGCCGCCATCCCAGACGGGGACTTCTGGACGCAATGTCTGTTCCAGCCGCTGCCGACGCTCTTTGGCCAGCGCTCGGCCGAGGCCGGCGGCAACGCCATGGGCGTCGAGCACCAGGCGCACAACGGTCTCCCCTTACAGGCCGCCGCCATGGTCAGGACACCGTAGCAGGACACTTTCGCGTGCCCCAGGATTCTAGCCTAGATCTAAGCCGTAAAGGAATTCGCGGCGACCATCGAGAATGACAATCTTGATTGGACGTACTTGAATCATGCGCATAGGAGTCAGGACCCACTGGCTAGCTACAGCGTGGAGAATGTCAAAAGTTGAAAGAGATGGCGGCCAAATATGACCTTGGGCAGGTTTTCCAAGAGCTGTGCCCGGCTGGTTTCAAGATCTCGCAAGTCAAGGTGTGATATGGTTGTGTGTAGAAGAGGGCCGCGGGAATCCAGTCAGGTCAGCTAGATGGTGAAATTGATAGAACGACTCTCGAATGGAGATAGCAAAGCTAGTAAACGAAGGGGATACCAGAGTAATATGATTCGGGGAGGCCTTGAAACTGGTATTTTTGCAGTTAAAAATGGTTTATTAGTCTGAATTTAAACTTTTAAGCCTAAGGCTCGACCTCGGGCCTTATCAAATAAATAACACTAGCGATAAACAGAGTAAAATATATATATTAATAATAACCTGTATATTTAAAGCTTTTTATATAACGTAATAATATATTTCTTAATAAAATACGTTTAAATAACTTAAACCTACGGTTTTTAATTTTTAATAAGTTCTTTTTAATATAATTATTAATTATAAATTTATTATTAGTTTTTATTAACTTTAAATATTTAATAACTTTCTTTTTAACTGTTTTTATATTTTTAAGACCTTTTTAAAATTTTATTTAATTACATATTAATAATTTAACGTTTATAACCTTCGTATTTCTTTAATATCGTTTGTAAAAAAACGATTTTCGTAAGAGAAAGTAACGTTTTTAATATTAAAATATTTTAAACCCTTTAAACGTTTTAATTATTGCATCTCGCACAACTATTGCGAGGTAACTTACAAATCTGGTACATGCATATATCTTCTAGATGGCCCACAATGCGTCAGCACCACCAACTCTTACTCAGTACTGCCGCCTTGGGGCCCTCAAGCGGATAGGTATGCAGCCCTGGAGTATTGAGAACCCATTGCTCACCGTTACACAGCAGGTATTAGACACCTGCGCATAAAAAGAACGGGCCAGATCTTGCTTTACCGATATATTTTTATCTAGTCTCGAAGGCAAGTGTCTCCTGGGGAACTGTTTAAACTAATACATGGAAAAAATGCATCACTATCCTGCACAATTTCATGCTGTTCATCAGGAGCCAACCCACAACCCAGACAAAATGGAGACTGAGTCGCTGCCCAATTTTATCTTGCTTGTACATTTTGTAATCATCAACCCGAGAACTACAGCACAGCCATCTTCATTCGGCCCAAGGAAAACCCACTACAACATGTTCAGACTTCATTTGAACGGTTGGTTCTGTCACTTGCTCGAGTATGTCTATGCTCTTCCCGAACCGCCTCCACGCCAACGCACAAAGCCTATGGAAGCGCTCTGTGCCGGATTACCTCATTCCGGGACTGAAACTCTGCAACACGCCTTGCTGAGGCTTGGCTATGATCGTACCTTGCACGGATGGGACATTGTTCTCGAGGACCCTAATTACCGTCAACAATGGGTTCAATGAGTCGCAAGAAGTAAGTAACCACTGAGATCTTAGCCCTTTACAGTCGCTGACTGCTCCTTGGATTCAAGATGGTTTAGCCCTCTAGAATGGGGAGAACAACATAACGGCCACTAACTTCGATTCTCTACTCGGGCACTCCGTTGATGTTACCGATACGGCAGGGTCAGTATTTTCAGCTGAGCTAATCGCGGCTTACCCAGATGCCAAAGTCATCCTGAAATATTGCAAGGAATTTGACGCATGGCATCGTAGCGTAACCGAGACGCTTTGTTCGTGCCGACTCCCATTGGCCTCTGTTCCTGTTATCGTGTCTTGGCCGCGAGTGTAGCACTCGCACATACGCTTCACGTGTCCAGGCTTATTCTGTGCGCTCGATGGCAACATCAAAACCGGCAGAGTAAGAAATGGGAAATGGGTATTCTGAGGTAAGTAAGGCCAAGTCCTGGACTCGATCTATCTTACTGATGCATAGACTCAGAACATTGTAACATGATCCGTGGCCTTATGCCCAAGTATCGACTACTAGAGTGGTTGGTGGAAGATGGCTGGGAACCATTGTGCGAATTCTTAGGAAAATCTGTTCCTGAGAAAGAGCCTTTTCCCCATGCCAATGTAGCAGCAGGGTGGGCAGGTTAGGAGTCAAATGTAAGCAAGAGATTCTTGTTCGGTGCTGCACAGACTGTTGTAGTCATGGGGGCTATTTTTGCAGAAGTGGGAGCTATTGTGTACAAGTACCACTATTAGTGCCTGGAATGATTGAATTTGCCATTCTTAAGCATTCAATAATGTCTTTGATATTGTGTTTATGTGAAAGCTACAATGGGCTAGCCACCTTCTCTTGTGGTGCACCAGACACTTAATGAGCGCGCATTATGGATCCCAGGCTCTGCGCTATCCCCCATCGTTATCCTCCACCCACATATCACTACCTATACCGGTATAGGCGTAGAACAGATAATCAGGATCATACTCGCTCTTAATCTCCAGAAGGGGAGCATAATGGTCTCCATAGAACTCTTGCTTCCAATAACCGATGTTGTACGAATCGACCCCGTTCAGATAAGAGCCGGAATCTGGAGTTACCGCCTCTAAGACGGGTTAATGTTGAGTTCCCGAGTGCCCTTCTAGACAAACATCCGACAGAATCAATTTGGTAGGACTAGTCGATCCCGAGATCGAGCATCAGTTTGCGATCGTAAAGCTACAGACGCCTTTGAATATTACAACACATGCTTCGAGCTCCGGGGGCATCGCTGCAATGCCTGGAGCTTCATAAAGGATGAGTTCTCGGTGGTATACGACTATCCGGGCGCCCAAGATTCGTCGCTTGATCAACACCTTGCTTACGAGAAACGAAAGCGGCTATCTGCTGACGAAATGCCTATAATCTAACAGTTGCGTCCCCTTATCAGGCACCTTGAGATCCTACAGGAGGACGAGGCTCGGCTTGATTATACTGGTCCCGTTCATGGTGTCAAGCTACTTGAAGAGGGCTTAAACTTCTGCAGGCTCACACGCTGCAATTGCACTTTCGCGCTCTTTCGCATTCAGCGTCTGGGTTATTTCAACTCGCTAGGGCGAGCAGGAAATCACCCGTTTACTTAATGGCAGTAACAGTCTCGGTACCAAGAAAACGCACTCTGATCTGGGTGGCGAATGCCATATCAGACCTGCGCGCGCGGGGGCCGGGGGCGGGGGGGG
>QJNZ01000587.1:0-59752 GCA_004155055.1 Monosporascus sp. CRB-8-3
CCCCCGACTGACCTGGAACGATCGTGTCCGGCTTTCCGAGGGTGGCCAGCACGGTCTCCATGTTCGCGGTAAGGTTATTGACGTTGGTAGCATCTTTGCCTGCCAGTAACTTCTCTTCCCTCTCCTTCCAGAGCTGGTTGAACTGGTTGATCAGCTCCACGGTAAGGACGTTGATCGCAAGCCGGTCTTTATGATCTCCGTACCAATCGCCCGCTTGCAACGTATCCGTCCTCTGCCTCTTCGGGGGCTTTGAGCCTCCACTGCTGTCGTTGCCCATCGACGAGGCATCCCGCTTTTTCCTGGCCGTCTTGATCTTGGAGAAAAGAGCCTGGTCCTGGTGACCTAGCCATTTGCCGAGTCTCTCAAGAAGCCGCGCCAGCTTCTTGTTTGGCGTGGTCGCCGTGTCGACAGTTTGCGCCTGCAATTGCCTGAGCCACATCAGATTAGCCGACGCCTGCTCGCCGGACCCCCAGTCGATGTCTGCTTGTCTATCCATCACGTCGACGACATCCTCGAGATGGTCTACATGGTCCTGTAGGGCTTTCTGGAGTACTCTCTTGAACTCTCTGTTATCTGAGTCAGCCCCGAGCGCCTGGCGGTCCGCAAACAAGACGACGGAGCGCTTGATCGGGCGATAGTGGGCGTCTACGAGCTCCTTGAAGACCTTCTCCGAGGTCGTACACCCATCTCGGAATTTGGTCCGAGAATTTATGAAGTCCGTGAAGGCCCTCTTGTATTCCGCAAGTGCATTTTGTATTCCCTTGATCCGGTAGGCACTCAGATTGGCGGGGGTGTCGTCCGGGGCGCTCATGGTGTATATATGATACGTAGTCCGGCTTAATACATGTGTGATGTCTATGAAAGGGGCTGTTCCGTATAGGAGGAGTGTCGAGGGACCTCACAGTAGAGATCTGTCTTCGTTGGGTCTCCTCGCCGCGATTCGTCGCGGGCGCCTGTAGGCTTGACTATGACGAGTAGTAATTGCTAATCAATCGCCGATGCCTGGTGCATCAGCGCCACGATGATGTTCGCTTGGAAAATGTAGAGAGACCAAGCAAAATAATTTCTGTCTGGGAACCGAGTCTGTCTCTCGAGATAATCAGGGCCTGCCTGCACTTGTATTAACGTTCTATTAAGGAATCAATATACAAACAAAGAATGACCTTCCGCCTTTGTGAGAACCTCGACCAATTCATCAACATGATGAAAACAGCAGGCCTCGGTTCTGCTACCCTGCACGCCAGCGCTGGTCGAATGCGGAGTTGTCCCTTTGCGCTCCTTGAAACAAAGACTCGCTCCCCACCCAATGCGGCTAGGAATGCTGCTCCCATCGAGACAATGTCCGCAATGGGAAATGTCTCGAAATGAATCCCCTCTATGGAGATTTTTCTTCCCCAAAAGTCTGTTTGGTATAACTTTTCCATAACAAGTGCTCTTTCCCGAGGACGGTTGAATGCTTTATCGTGTACGCCCAGCAGGCCAGTCACAACCAAAACAAAGGGCAGGGCAGCCGAAGTGTGTAGTGGCCTTCTATCTAATACATCGGCCGGGTGATAGGTAGATGGAAAGTCAAACCCCAAGTTCTGAGCCGACGCTCTGCAGGGACTGAATTTCACTCTCATACCTAGGCATTAGTGAAGGGCACTGGAGAAGGCCGAGAGTCCTCCAATACTCGAGGCGCAAAAAGGGGCAGGATGCATAACGTGGGTAGTTGCCGTGACCAAATTAAATCTGACAAGGATAGGTTAGCGACTGGCGGGAAATGTAGAGAAACAGCGGTGCACGAAGCACGTGTCGATGAATTTCACTACCCGATTCAAAAGGGAAAAGAAGGGATAACAAGGAGTGGGAAGTAAGAAGGACGCAGGCGATTTCGAGAATAGTAAGTTTTTGAAAATATTCATCCTACGTGTATAACCCGGGTTTGCGATATCTGCGCAGACGGTCATCGGAGCCGATGAGAACGTCACGGACTCAACCTGTTCAGAGTCCATGCAGCGATGCCATCTTCTCCGGTCTCCCCTCTCGTGTAAAGGAATCGATCGTGCAGCCGATTTGGTCTGCCTTGCCAGAACTCCACCGACTCGGGGATAATTCTTAAGCCGCCCCAGAACTCGGGCACCGGTATCTGCTCCTGGCCCTCGAACCTCTTCTCGGCCTCGCTAACCCATCCCTCCAACTCCTTCCGTCCGTCATCGGGCCCCTGACCGTCGGCGTCGCCAGACGGGCTCAGAACCTGGCTCTGACGACTCGCCCAGGCCCCTATCCTGCTCCCCCGGACCCTAGTGTCGAAGTACTTCTGGCTCTCCTCGCGCGGGAGCCTGCTCGCGCGGCCCTCGACCCTGACCTGGCGCTCGAGGGCCTCCCACCAGAAGGTAAGGCTGGCCCACGGGTTGGTGGCCAGGTCGCTAGCCTTCCTGCTCGTCCCGAAGTTGCTGTATATGACGAAGCCAGTCGCGTCGAGCTCCTTCAGGTAGACGGCGCGCGAGGAGACGCGGCCGGACGGGAGCGACGCCGTCGACAGACAGCACGTCTCCGGGTGGGCGACGAGGCCCGACCGCTGCGCGGCGCCGAACCAGCTGTGGAATTGGGTGATGGGCGATTCTGGGTCCAGATCCCGGCGTGTCAGGACGCTCCTGGTGAACTGCTCCGCCTGTCCGTGGGCTTCCTTGCCGGCCGGCGCAACTATATGCTAGCTGGTGAGCCTACATGATCCCGACTACTGCGGAGATAGCGGAGCGGCCACGTACAAATCAGTTTAGAGTTGTCTGTCGCAGAATGCAGCGCCATCTTGGAAAATCCCCTCAGGTTTCTCAAAGCCGTCAGACGCATGGAAGAGCGGAAAATGGCGTCTTCTCACGGCTGTACCTGACGACTGGAATTCAACGGAAACTGCGATTTTCCCAAATACTATGCATATATAGATACATATGTACTTAGATGCAGTAAGCAACCAACATGTAAGTACCTCGATAGCTTAGCAGCATGGGACAGGGTACACCACTTGCTTATGACACTTGCATAAAAACTGGCCATATAGCGCCACCTTCAATTGCAATTCCATGTATAATAAAATGTCTAACGAATGGCAACTGACAGCTTGGACTTGAACTTACGACCCAAGGCCGTGCTCTACGGATCTATTACATAAGATACATCGAAGCGAATACTTCCTATCGCAATTCCTTGCGCATTTCGGGATCGACCCGTTCGTACCCTGCCTAATTCAAGCATCAACCAGCAGGTGGCAGGAACCACCACCCCACCCACAGCGCCGGAAGTCAGACCGTTTGGCTTAAGATACGCCAAAGGTTGAATAATCTAGTTGGCCAGGACATGGGATTCTGAAATGCGAAGCTGAAGCCCTTTAGGAGCATGTGCACCTACAGCTTAAGTTGTGAACTTCAGAGAATTCCCGAAGCCCCGGTTCCAGTCAGGGGTTCGACCTATTCAACTACTTAATAACTGACGATCAAATCTTTTGCCCGGTCGATTTTTTATATGCTTTTTTTATCTTCAACTTAACCATATCATCATATCTTACGTACTTCAGTGAACCTTTGCCATCAAAACCGTATGATGACCTGAGCGGGTTACAGATTTATTTATTATTATATAAATCATATACCAAGTAGACATCACTTGCTGGATATTACTATTATTAATGCCATTTTGGCTTAGAAACCGTCACGATTACGAGAGAGCAGCAATGATGGAGTCGTACGCAGGCTTCGGCTGGAAGTTCGCGTCGAACAGCAGAGGAGAGCTCTGGGACTGCCACGAATCCTGTCGAGAGGGGTTAGTTGAGCGGTACGCCAACTTATGAATCTTTGTCTGAGCCGGAAGGCTGGCCCGGGATCACTCACAACATCACTGATACCCCAAGTCGTAATACCAACGCAGGGCTCGACCTCGAGGCACGCCTCCACAACTGCGGCGTACTCGCTGGCGGGCGCGTTGACGATGTCCAGCTCCGTGATGGCGAGCTCGCTGACGCCGGTCTCGGCGAGGACCTCGAGCCCAGCCCGCATACCCTTGGCGTCGGGGTTGGCGCCGCCGAGGTGGCCTTGGAGGCCGATGCCGTC
This sequence comes from Monosporascus sp. CRB-8-3, assembly GCA_004155055.1. Lineage (NCBI taxonomy): Eukaryota > Fungi > Ascomycota > Sordariomycetes > Xylariales > Monosporascus > Monosporascus sp. CRB-8-3. Next base: position 4,086 of record QJNZ01000587.1, read on the forward strand.
GATGGGGATGCCCTCCGCGAGCCACTTCTTCACGTGGGCCGCCATGCCGACCGTGACCTTCTTCGACGTGCCGCTTTCCAGGTGGAATTCGTTGATGTACAGCTTGGCGTCCGGGTCCGCAGCGCGGGCGGCCTCGAAGGCGATGCGCACGTAGTCCTCGCCCAGCACGCGGAAGAAGACGCTCTGGTCGCGGAGCGTGCCGTCCTCCTTGAAGACCTCGTTGACGACGTCCTATATGGTTCGCACCCGCACTTAGCTCCCGTTCCTTTTCTCTCTTTTTTTACCCTCAGAAACATGCCATGTTTCGTGGACAGCATGTGCTGGAGGGATCATTAGGTTGATTAGGTACCTACCCATGCGCGGATCTTCCCCTTATACCGGCCGACGATGGTGCTGATGTGGTTTTGGAGCACGCTCGTCAGCTCGTCCTTGTCGGTGATGGAGTCCATGTAGCTTGGCAGCTGCTCGTGCCAGAGCAGCGTGTGGCCGCGCACGGTCTTGCCGTTCTGCTGCGCGTAAGCGATCAGGGCGTCGGCGCCGGCGAAGTTGAAGCCGCCCCGGGTGGGCTCGATGGCGTCCCACTTCATGCTGTTCTCCGGCGTCAGCTGCCCGAAGTCGCTGTTGATGATGGCCGCGTTCTCGCGCTTGTTCAGCGTCCCCGAGTCGGCCGCCGTGCCGAAGTAGAGCTTTCCCTTCGCCTTCATCAGCGCGTCGAGGCCGGAGCCGGTTGGAGCGGGCTTGCTGCTGGTCGTGGTGGAGCTTGAGCTCGTGGTCGAGGCAGTCACAGTCGGCGTCACCGAAGGGGCTTCAGTCGTGGACGGTGCGTCCGTAGCACTCGTCGGTGCTGCTGTCGACTGAGTCGATGCCGTAGTGACAGGCGGCGTGACCTCAACCGCCGTCGACGAAGATGGCTTGGGCCGGCAAGGTCCGGCTACGGCACCCAGAGGGCCGAGAAGGTAGGCGATCGTTGCCGGCTTCATCTTGTATAGAGGTAAGCGAAAGACGGGGACACTTAGGTGAGTGAAAGAGTAAAGGAGGTAGGTAACGAGTGAATGTTAGTAAGCGAAAGACTTAGTATAGTTTTTAAAGAGAGTCAGGCCCGAAGTCCTCTATGCAGAGTCTTGCTGCACTGTTACTTGTTCGTCGTGCTCGAGCTTTGAAACAGAAAACCACCCGCAAGAACCTGAGTTATGAACCTCCTCGACACCAGACAGACATGCTATTTATTCAAGCGCGGCAGCCCCTATCCAGCCTGTCAGCATGGCCGGCCGGAGATGCGAACCGAGGCCTGGCATTGTAACCCGACGCCAACTGCTAATAGCTACTCCGTAGCCGCTGGGGCATGAAGGGTTAGGTCGTGCCATATGCGGTTTCAGCGAGACCCGAAGCGGGCAGAGACTTCCGAAAGAAGAGATGGCAGGTGGAGCATCCGCATAAAGCGGGGCTTAGCGTCTAGATCAGTCCCATCCGAGCCTCAACTTCCGAAGATATTCTAGGCATTGGCGTTTCTGGGCCTGACGAAAGTAGGTATCTTAACTCGCTTACTGCAAACATCCTTCGCATATATGTGACTCTGCTATCGCAGCAACACGAGGTGCTGGCGGATCTCGGAACTCACGTGGACGCCAATTCTGAAGCCGTGACGTGCCCCCCTTATTACTGTTCAGCGTGTCCCACGCCGACTACGTAGCTAACGACAGCTCTTTTCGATGCCGAGCGAGATGTTATCGCCTGCTATAGTTTTGCAGTCAGTAAATAGGTATCACGTACATCAGAATGCGATTTCGAGATCTATTGGGCGATCTGAAGATCGTTCTCCAACAATTTGGCAGGCTGATCATGGAGACTCGATCTTTTGCGGATCGACGTCTCTTCGCGTAGATGCCGGCCGATAGGCGGGAGGATATGGTACTATGGAAGTGGTGCATCAAATACCTAGGTATCCGTAGAGCAATCAGAGCGTCGGGTAACTGAGCCACCCCCATCTTCGAACTGTCTTTGATTGCATTATGCATAACACACGTCAAATATTATTACTACATCGGATATAGTCTAGTGTAGGAAATTTCGTGCATATGGTAGTCTGTAAGGTCGGTGCCCATGCACGTGGTGGGGAATGGTATCCTATCGGATCCGATCGATCTACTGATAACGATGCCCCTCTGTAAATATTTTTCCAAGGGTACCTACCTGCCTGATGTTGCGCTCGTGCCACCCTAACGATGCCTGTCCAACTTGAAGCTATTGCTGAGGTCCGTTAAACCTCAAACCGGGAATACGTTATACACGCCAATTTCCCTTTGCGATAGTAATATATCCAATCCTGCCTTGTTTTACCCATTGGTCCTGCCATGGAACCGACAAAGGACACGGCAGCGACCATCACCAGCCTCCGCGAGTCGCTGTGTTCCGAATCTACCCCGCTACCCATCCGATTCCGCGCCCTCTTTTCCCTCAAGCACCTCGCGCGGCACGAGACGGGCGACCACGCCCTCGCAGCCATCGATGCCATTGCGGCCGGCTTCGCCTCGCCCTCCGCCCTTCTGAAACACGAGCTGGCCTACTGCCTGGGCCAGACGGCCAACGACGCGGCGATTGCGCCGCTCCGGAAGGTCCTCGCCGACTTGGGGGAAGACCCGATGTGTCGACACGAGGCCGCGGAGGCGCTGGGCGCCCTGGGAAAGGCGGAGAACCTAGACATACTACGGGAGTTTAAGAACCGCGCGGGAGAAGAAGTGGTCGTCAAGGAGACGTGCGAGATCGCCATCGACAGGATCGAGTGGGAGAACTCCGAGCAACGGAAGAAAGAGAAGCTACGCCAGAGGTAAACCAACAGTTATATTCACCACCCGCTGTCTACCGTGACGGACTCCTTAGGGCTAACTCGGAGTAGCGATTTCGCATCCATAGACCCGGCGCCCCCGATGCCCGGATCCGAGCAGACGGTGGAAGCGCTAGAAAAGACCCTCATGGACACGAATGCGCCGCTTTTCTTGAGGTATCGCGCAATGTTTGCGCTACGAGATCTTGCATCACCGCCGGATCTGCCAACAGCAGTCCCTGCCATCCATGCTCTCGCCAAGGGTTTCGCCGACTCATCCGCGCTCTTTCGCCACGAGATTGCCTTCGTCTTTGGTCAGCTCTCTCATCCGGCCTCGATCCCCGCTCTCACGTCTGCGCTAAGTAACCTCGAGGAAGCGAGTATGGTCCGACATGAAGCGGCGGAAGCGCTCGGTAGCCTGGGCGAAGAGGAGGGTGTCGAGGACATCTTGAAGAAGTTCCTTCATGACAAGGAGAAGGTGGTTCGTGAAAGCGTCATAGTCGCCTTAGACATGGCCGACTATGAGCAATCCAATCAGGCTGAATATGCATTAATCCCAGATGCGCCGAAAGTGGCGGCGGCATAATCCCATTCGAGGTGTCTAGCAGAGGTCAATAGTGGAACACCCCGAAAAGCATACATTGTTGAGTCGATAGCTAGCTCGTTCTTTGTTAGAACGCGTCGTTGTGACCGTTCCGGCGCGGCCGGTAAAGTCGACTGATCTCTCAGTTGTTCGTATTCCACCTATTCGCTAAAGATATTAGTCACCTCACGTTATGCCAAAGCAGTCGGTGCCTTGGGAAGAACGGAGTCAAACGTACTTGTGGCCGCAATCGCAGGTATAGAAGATAGTGCTGCCTTCATCGGCACTTCGCAACTGCACAGCCGAGAATCTGACTTCGGTGCGGCCGCATTTTTCGCATGTCTCATTGGCGACGGCCTCTGTCTGTATTTTGTGTCGCTCGACTGTCTGGACTATAGAGAGTTTCTGTCGGAGGAGCGAAGGAAAATCCGAAGGCTTGCTTTGGGTAACGACCACCTTCGATGCGGTATCTGCATAGCTCCAATTGTGAGTGAGTACTTGGCGATTCGTCTCGAGTGTGTCAAACAAGGTTGCAACGGACCTCTGTTCTCGGCACCGCAACACTCGCAGGTTAGGATGTTCTTGACGTTGCCTTTCGAGACGGGTAGAAGGTTGCCGCAGTCGGTACAGAATACTAGGGATCCAATCGCTGCCATCTTGTTTTGTTGCACACACCAATCCTGTTGCTGGCTATCTTAAAGCTTTCAAGAGGTAAAAACACTCATACCCTGGCGCCGATGCGATGCGACGAAGGAAGGCGATATAATATCAAACAAGCAGACATGAAGTAAAAGTCAAAAGTCTGCGACTTTCCCAAAATTTTATGTACTTACCTCTACTGGCCTATCTTGAGTAACAACAGATCCTTGTTAAGTGCATAACAGATACTGCCTATGTAATATGAAGCGATTTCCCACTTTTATAACTCTTAAAAGAGACTAATAAGATAGGTAGGTACCGTCAAGTTGGGTACCTACGTAACGATGGTGGGTAAGTTGGTACCTTATCTACTACCAAGCCGGTAAGTGTGGCGGCAACAGACTCCATTGATAGCCGCGTCTTGAATTTGGCATTCGCGAATCATTTCGACTCTCAACCTAATCTGATTTGCACATGGCGCACTACGCGGCGCCCGCACCAGTAACAGGTTCTTTCGTTTCGGGGGAGCGAGGGAGCGAATAATGAGATTTGATGATCGTCCTATTGGGAAAGCAGCTTCCGATCCCTGGGGTCGATATCGTGGAAAGAAGGGCGGATCACTCGTCATGGCGCACTCTCAGCCTGATGCGAGTGGTGATGTAGGAGGTGGTGGTGTTTACCAGAACGGAGTGCCGCCCCATCACGAACGACAACGATACCAAGAGGAAGAAGAAGAACCTTATCAACAACAATATCAACGGCAGCATAATGAACATCATCGCAGATCGCACACGCAGTATTCCAAGAGAGCTTTCACGCTGGACGAAGCGCTGCCCTATACTCCCTTTACTTCGGTCTTTCCCTTCGAATCTGGTAAGAGCTAATACCTATCTGCCTCCTTCCGATCGATACCTTACAGCGTTCACCTTCACTTGCACTTGCACTTTCACTTCAAAGTTGCTCTTGCCTTTGCCCTTTGCTCTACTCACTAGCGCACCTTCCTCCGCTGAACTGCAACATGTACCTCCATGTGCCTCATTTTCGCGCTCCTTCGAAAGGTTGCAACTTGCAAGCTGACTCTGCAAATCCACCCATAGACATCATCAGCAACCCTACGATCGGATCAGGTCCTCTTGCCCCGCCCGTCACCGACCTTGTCTCGAGTGATGATCTGGATGCTCTGAATAGAGAAGCCGCAGGTCAATGCCAGTCTAAGCGTCTGGAAGGCAGCTTAGAGTTTGTACAGAACCTCTTAAAGGCCGAGAAGATTACAGAGTTGTAAGTCCACCCTCTCTTCCCTCGTTTCCAATCACCAAGCATGTCACTTTGGCGATGGGTTAGCCAGAGCTAACTGACGAGCCTATCCTAGTCAGTTTAAGACCTTCACTAAGGCGACATCTCCGAACGACACTCCGCCTAAAAGCCTCCTGGATGGCCTGTCCCCTTTTACTAGGATGGTATACGACAACACATCCGTAGCCTTTCGATACGCGTCTCCCGAGACACCGAAAGCTTCTACGCCGAACGGTCAAGTCATGCCTCCCAGAGTCACTAAGAAGTCGCCCAAGGCGCGTAGTAGGCAGGAACCGCCGAAAGTCGTCAAGCACAATCCCGCCTCTGTGAATGCTCAAGCTGTTGCGCAGAACAAGGCCCGCATCGAGATACACCTGCCGACTCAGAAGGAGCTGAATGCTACTGCATCATTGTATACACCACCTAAGCCTGCGTCCCCGGCAGTTCTCACGGAGCCGACCTATTCAACGTTATCAAGCCAGAATCAACCCCAAACGGTGTCATTAGCAGACTTGATGGTCAAACCACAGCCAACCTCCTCTGTGTTGTCCCAGATACCACCTCATTCAGCGACTCAGTTGCAAACTCAGCCAGCAGCTGAGGTACTACACCAACCCGGGAAAGGGGCACAGCAGCCATCGATGCCCAAGCTGGAACCCTCGCCAGCGATCCAGACAGTCCATCAACGGCCCCAAATAACACCAGCATTAGCCCCAAAGCCTCAAGCACTTGCAACCCCCCATCCTACGGAGGCGCCTCCTATTGCCGCTCAAAAGGTCCCTCCCGGTCAGGCAAATAAGAAGATCAGTATCAGCGTCGAGTTGCCCGCAGCGAAGATTAATAAGGAAGAGTTCGCCGTCGTGCCGGACTCGCCAGATGCACCACTTCACCTATCTACTAAGAGGAAACGGGATCAACATGATGAGAGCGGGGATCCACTGAGTGCTGACCTGAACCAACGGGAGCTGGCCAATGTGGCCTTCGCAGACTTAAGGAGATGCCTCCAGGATATTTTCATGGCTGAGGATCAGATTTCGGCCCGTGAAACCGGTTCCTCTCATCTCATATTCTTGACGGCCGAACAAGAACCCACCATGACCATAGCGGCTCATAACAAGGCTCACGCTCTCATCAATCGGGCTATAGAACTGGGATGCTTTCGGCAAGCACCCGTAGATGATTTGCTTCGCATCCAGAACCTTAGCGATGGCGCCTTGAAGCAGGCTACTTCACTGGATTTCGCTGTCAGCAAGTCGTGGGCAGAGGCTGAGGTAGGACTATGGGTACAACAACTTCCCGATGTTGAGGCTGGTTTAAAGGCCGCTCGAACCTCACTGCGCATCATGTGTGGCGGACGTGAAGAGAAGCAGCTCTATTCCGAAGACGTTATCCAGCAAGCATTGAACCTCTTTAGGAATGTGATGGACAGTGTCATTATACCTATCGCAGAACTACGAAGCACTGGTGACACATCCGGTATATTTCGACTTCTCACCGCACACAAGAAGGCTATCGGTACCCTTTTCACTGCTAGTCAACGGCTGTTCGCTCTCATGTGCGACCTGGTCGCGAGCATCGACGTGTCGGAAGTTGTCGTCAACACTCTGGAATTCGTCTCATCCCGGCTTATCTTCGTCGAGACCGCATATACTGAGAAAGACTCTGTCGTAGGGGTACAGAAGTTTGACGGGCTCCGCTCAGTTGCCATGAACATGCTCACCCAGATTTTCCTGATGAACCCATCTCTGAGGCAGGGCATATTCAATAGCATTCTGACGTCCTTAGGGGACCTGCCGGTAGGCAAGCAAAAGGCGCGGCAGTTCAAACTCTCGGACGGAGGCAGCATTCAACCAGTCTCTGCCCTCCTTATGCGTTTAGTTCAAGCTAGCGCTGGCAAGGTCACCGAAAAGCGCCGCGGCCAGATACTACAGTCACTCGCCGACGACGGTTCAGACGACGGCGTACGACCAGTCGATAATCTCAAACAACAGAGATCCGTTTACTTGATCAAGACGGAAGATCATGCTGCTGACCAGCATCTGAGAGCACTACAAGAATTGGAGGAACTTGCCAAACCGTTGCTAGACACTGCTACTCGCAACGCTTCCTATGTTGTCAAGTTTATGGTAGAGCGTGCCCTCAATGCCACCAAGAATGGAGAAACACCCTATCGAAACCTCCTAGACATGTTTGTTGAGGACTTCACAACCTGCCTAGATTCCCCAGATTGGCCCGCTGCAGAGCTTTTGCTTCGTCTCTTGATGTACACGATGCTGCAACGGACTGATGGCGATAAGAACTCTGCGCCAGCAAGGAATATGGCCCTGGAGCTACTCGGGATCATGGCTGCTGCAATTTCGAGGCTACGGTCGCATGTCCGTAAAACCGCGAGTGGTTTCGAAGGGACTGACTCGGATGAGCTTGGCAGATGGCTTGCCGATCTCTCGTTAACCATACTTGAGAGTAGAACTTCGCCAGACAAAGCACTTGACTGGTTCGGCCCGTATCGAATCAGTCTTGAATTCCTTCAAGACCGTGTTTCCGACGACCAGTATCTCAATAGTGCCATTTCTTATTTGGTCACAGACTGGGCATCTCAGGTGGTCCTTGGGTATAAAGCGGACGAGGAAGGATCGGCCGAGCGGGATTCTGAGTATGGCAAGACGGCCTATCGGTTGCGTAACATGATAGTGGACTCGAAATGGCTTGCCAGGGAATACAGTTTTAAGTCTGTTACTGGTATCCATGCTAGGCTCTCCTACTCGATTATTCTCCTCAGATCAGGCTTCTGCTCGTCCTTCGACCACATTCTGAACATCCTCATGGGCTCCATGACTACGGACCAGGCTACGGTGCGGAGCAGAAGTCTTAAGAGCGTCAACCAAGTTCTTGAGACGGATCCCACAATCCTCGATGGTGATAGTAATGTCATCAGATTAATCCTCCAGTGCTCTAGCGACTCTTCCCCTCAAGTACGAGACTCAGCACTCGGACTTATTGGAAAGTGTATCGGCATGCGACCTCGCCTCGAAAAGATGATGACCCCGACTGTTATCCAGCGATTCATCGATTCTGGGATCGGGGTGAGGAAGAGGGCAATGAAGCTTGCTAGAGATATCTATCTGGGGAACCAGAGCAAAGATGTACGAAGTGCAATTGCAAACGGGCTACTCCATCGCACGCAAGATCCAGACGAGGGCGTTCGTGAACTCGCCCGGCAGATGATTGAAGAAGTCTGGATGTTTCCGTTCTACAAGGAAGACGATTCAACTGCCTTCAAGCAGTCTCTCACGGAACATGTTGCTTTAATCGTGCAGACAGTCAGGCAGGGCAACACGGCGCTCATGCTAGACAAAGTCTTCCAGATGATCCTTCAGCCGGGAGCCAAACTCGCCGACGCAAACGCCAAAGTCTGTACGAGGCTGGTTGCAAGTATGTTTGATCTCGTAGACAACGTCGAGTCGGACGACCCTGCAGTTCCCTCCGGCAAGGATGCCTTGCAGGTCCTTATGATCTTTGCGAAAGCGGACCCGAAGCTGTTCACTTTCGAGCAGATTCGGCTATTGAAGCCACACGTTGCCAGCGTCAGCACAAGCGAAGATATGGCCGTGTCAAGGGCAGTTGTGGTCATATACCGCCGCGTGCTTACCCAGGTATCCAGTGTGAACACCCAGTTCCTTGCAGACGTTAGGAAGGACCTCATGCCAGCCGTCTCTAAGATTACAAGGACACTGCTTGACGATGTGATTGCTTGTCTCTGGATTATCAGTGGCCTGCTTCAGACGACGGAACACCTCGCTCGTCTTGTTTGTTCAAGCCTTGCAGGCATCCAGAAGATCAGGGCAATGACGGCCAAGGGCCCACTAGACCAAACTAAGATCAGACAGTTTGATCGATATTCGCTAATCGTCGGTATGGCTGGTAAACATTGCGACTTGGATAGTCATGTGGAGCTCTTTAAGACCCATTTTCCTAAGTGGCAAGGCGGTCCGGTGTCTAAGCTGATGGTCGACGTTATCATTCCTTTCGCAAGCCCATCACAGCCAGAAGATGTAAGAAGACCAGCACTTGACGCCGTTGGCCTCGTTTGCCAGTCTAATCCCAGGAATTTTGTCTCCGCCAACGTTTACACGACCTTTCAGCAAGTGTTTGACGAACGGAATCCCGTCTTGGAATCGATGGTCCTTCGATCACTGAAGGAGTTCCTTTTCGCTGAAGAGAAGCGGTCAGAACAGGCTGCGGCATCTGGCGCCGCCGCTAAAGAGCCAGTGAAGAAGGACCTGAAAGTTATGGGCAGCACTAGCTTCGATGATGTAGCTAGCGCTACAACCCAACGTTTTCTGAAGGAGATCAATCGTATAGCGCTTGCTACCCAGGACGAACATGCTTTTCTGGCCATGGAAGTACTAGCATCAATCAACCGCCAAGGGCTGGTGCATCCGAAGGAGACGGGCGTCACCTTGATTACGTTGGAAACTTGCCCCATCTCCAAGATCAGTGAGCTTGCATACCACGAGCACAGAGCGCTCCATGAGAAGCACGAAACGGTATTAGAGAGAGAGTACGCCAAAGCTGTGCAATCAGCTTTCCAGTATCAGCGAGACGTCGTTAAGAGTGTGCGGGGTGCAACAGAAGAGCCGTTCACCGCAAAGTTGCATCTCCTCATCGAAGTACTCAAGATCAGCAAGTCAAAAAATCGCGTTCGCTTCCTGGAAAAGTTCGTCGGCCTCGTAGACTTCGACGTGACGAAGCTCGACGTGGATTTGCCAGTGCCCTCTCACGTGGAGTTCTCGCGTTTCATTAGCGAGAACGTTGCCTTCTTCGAGTACATTACAATTGGTGAGCTCCAAGCCGTTGTTGCCGCTATGGAGAAAATTGTCACCAAGACAGGTTCGGGGATCGCTCAGGTCATTGAGTCGGAAGTCTTTCAAGTTCGGATGGATCCTATCTCGGGTTCCCAGCAACCACCCGACGGGGAGAGCCAAACAGCGGCCCCTGTAGAGACGTCCGTCGATGCTCGGCGGCTTCGCCAATTGAGCTCTGGTGCAATTATTCTCCTTGCTCTATGGGAAGCTCGTACATATCTCCGCCGTCTATACGGACTCAGTACCCGCCGCGAGGCCAAAAGCAAAGGTGTTGCTAAGGACCTGAGCAAAGCCCCCGTGAAAGTTCAAGGCGTCACGGGAGACAAATTCTGGGACGACATAGATAAGATCATGCATGGGCTAGACTCACGCGAGTCCATGATAGAGCAATGCAGAGCTTTCGTCGAGCTATTAAATGTCGACAATGAGGTCAAAGTCGACGAAGAAGACGAACTCGATGCCGAGGGTAATCCTCACACTCCAGAAGCCGAAGATGACGACGATGAGGCTGCTCCTGATCCGCGGGGCCGCAAGAGGAAGGCAGCGAACACGCCTGGTGGTAGAAAGAAACGCCCACGTTCTACCTCCAAACCGAGACCCCGGGGTCGTCCTCGTAAACAGTCGAGTACAGAAGTGGTGGAGGCAGACGTGGAGGACGATGATGACTGGCTCTGACGATATCTCAAGCCATTGTTGTCCCATGCCTCCTATCACTTGCATTTGAAGTTTCATGCTGGCATCCGCCTATCTAATCACGAGCTAAGACTGCGTCGCCGGAGAGGAGCGGATGGGAACCTATGAAGGAGGATATCATGAAGGATTTGGCTGGACACCAGCTGCATTTGCGCATGGAAAAACCGGCGTTGAAAGGAAAGGGAATGCAAACTAAATTCGGGATTTGTCCACACGGTATGCTACAGTACAGAGCTGGGATTGCCAGTGGGTCAGCTAGAACTGGCGTGCGTTATTCTCTTCGCGATGATACCTCCATTTGCTTTTCTACATTACCTACGTATAGTAGCTGGCTAGAACCGTTCATAGGCACCGCTTGTTGGTGTGCCCGCTGAGCTCTGGTTGGCATAGAGCTGGCGGAGTAGATCAACAACACTCCGTTATGAATGCAAGCCCCTTTTTCGCTTCGGCGTTCCTTGCTCCTGTGACTCCAGACTGCGTATCCTGCCATGTGTATTAGAGTGCCTCGCATTCCTAGTCCGTAACATGGTATCTATAATGAGACGTCTCTCGAACCCGCTTAATAGGAAGCAGAGTCCACTCATTAGCTTTGCTTACAAATATTGCTCCTCAGCCTGTCTTCCGTTTATTACCGATTGCGGTAGAGTACATGCCGGGAAGCTTCCTCGTTTGGTAGCCATCACAGGCCCCGTAGACGTCCTCTCCAGTGGGCCTCGTAATATTTCTCCCGTGGTTCTCAATCAGTAACACAGTTTTCTTCTTCATCAGGTCGTTACAAATCCAGCATCTAATGCGGCCGGACGTCGTATGTTCCTAGATCGTTCTTTGAATGACGGGCCCCGAGCCCGAGACCAAACGCACCTCATCTCTTCCTCATGAAGTTCGTGCCAAATCCGACATATCCATCCGTATCTCGTACAGTCGTAGGTCGTAATCTAGATGGGTGGAAGCGTGTTGTCGAGAGTCCTAAATCTTCTCGCACAGCGACCACCATGCTGTGAGAGCAGACCCGATGCGCCCCGGCCGGCAAGCGCAAAAAGTCGCTGGCCTCGTGCAGCAGCGGCCGGCCGATCATACAACGTCCCCGTCGTCAGCGTCGGACCAGGTCTCCTCGTCGCGGTCTTCGCCCAGCGTGCCCTCGCTAGGGGTGAACGCCGGGGTCCACACAGACGACTTCCCATCCTCGTCTCCGTACATGGTGCTGGCGCCGGCGCTCGCGGATAGCACGGCGGCGATGGAGCGGCCAGCCGTCACGGCCTCCGTTTCGGTATTCGTGTCATCGTCTCTGGCAGACAACGTTGGAGCGGACTGGGCAATGCTAGAAACTTCGCTCGCGACCGTGACTCCGGTATGGTACACGGGTCCGGGCCCGACCGGTGCGGAACCGGCCTCACAATCAGGCACCGGAAGCTCCTGGAAGACACCGCCTGAGCCATCGTCGTCTCCGCCCGCCCAAAGTGGCAAGTACTTGAGTTCATTTTGGGACAGACAGAGGTTTATGTGCCGTGTCCGCACCAAGGGGACCTCGAGCCCAGGAGCCGTCCACTGTCCTGCAAGGTTGCGAATAGCCTCGCACAACTGGGCATGAAAGTCCCTGATGTTGAAATACTGGAGAGGGCGCTCCCGGTCAACTTCCGTATCAAACGAGACTGGAGCACCTATGCTAGCGTTCTGAGAAGCATATGGCGCATAGCTCGCGTTGAGGGTTATTACATCCTGCTCTAAAGTCGTCGGCCCCAACGCCATGACCTGGAAATCCCTGAAGTTAACCCAGTTATTGACTTTGTTGATGAGATCTTGCCAGTACAGAGGCGTGAGAAGCCGCTGGACTGGTGACAACTCCGCATATATACTCGAGGTCGAAACGAATTTGGTTCGTGGGATATAACAGCGTCGGTCTTGATCATGGCTTTCGAAACGTTGGATATAGGGGTAGGTGTAAAACGCGGAGCTAAGGGCCTTCTTCATGTACCGTAGTAATTTCAAGACCACCGCGGTCCGTTGCTGCTGTAATTCCCTGCCACCGTAGCTTGAGTCATCAGCCTGACGAAGCTTGTACCACTCTGGGATACCTAACCAATCGAAGATCCGTTCAGACCCCAGAACCGTATGTGTTTCCTTAATTCGGTCAACGAAGCTTTGAGTCGCGTGCTCCACTACGTTCTTCAGTTCATCGGAGAGCTCTTGGCGAGGACGACCGAAAATAGTGAGCCGTTTTGCGCGGGTATCAAACTGGGGACCGAGGGCTTCGATTGCGCGTTCTGCCACCAAGACCCGGAATGTCGCGCGCGTCACATCGATAATTCGCAAGGTCCAGGCCATATGTAAGGCGATTTCTGGGTTTATGTCCATGAATTCTGTATTAGGCTGGGCCATCAGCCAGGTGAAGACAGAGTCCCGCTGTAGACAAGTTAGTATGAGCAAGCCGCCAAAACCCTGAATGGCTATTTTGCTTACAAGAACATCGACACAGTCCAGAATTTTGGCAATCCCAACCAGTGTATAGACGCGCGGCGCGGAGTTGAGAACCAGATCCTCGCCTTGGATGGCCAACAACAAACGTATGAGATTTGCCCGGTGGCGGATCGGGCAGTATTCGGCTATGTCCCGTGAGGCGGACGGTACAATATCAGCCAGATCAAGTATCTCCTTGGTCTCGCCTGCTTGGGGCGGAATCGGTACATAGCCAGGAACCACTTGGCATTTGACATCAACTACTTGATGTTGAGGGCAGCTGTCGTCGTGTCCAGATACAAGATATCTAGACACTCCAAGTCTTTCCTCGGCCGTCCACCAGTGTTTCACACCAGATGGTAAGGAGAGTTCGACAAGTTGTGAAGCCAACTCATCCCCTTCTAGCGGTGGAGTCAGGTCCAGGACAAATTCTGTCGAATCACTAGGTATCCGCAGCCGACGTTTTGTGCGAACTTGTCGCTCAGGGGAAAGCAGTTCGGCAAAGACCGAGGAACCGGTTGCCAATAGATCTTTGGAGTTCATGTAGAACTCTTTCGATCGCCAAACTGTGCCATTACAGCCAACTGAACGCAAAGCCTCGGGGAATTGGATGATAATTCGTGTGTCTCCCGTGTATGATGCTAGCGACAGATTCTCCAAGCGTGAGATATCCTGGATTTCACGCTCATGGCTGCTATAACCTGGCACCTGGCGAGCTGGTTGGTTGCTGAGCATTCTCTGAACAGCAACATCGAGAAGGTTTTCCTGATCTTTCTGGGGTGACGTAGTGGGATCCATTCTTGAAGTAGTTGTCATATATAGTGCTTCGCAATCCTTAAAATGGGATATAAGGGTTGGTTTTCCCTGGTAACCAATGAGCCAAGCGACAGACACACCGTTACAGGATGAATAAGGGGTTTTCGGGCGTGATTATTGAACAAGAAGACGCTGACAATCGAGAAAATAGAGGGAGACCGATTGTAGGCTAATGCGAATGGATCGACGACAAATTCAACAACAGGGTCGATGGTCCAAGGAATAGAGGGGCTACCCACGATGAGGTAGTAGAAGTGGATAACGAAAAGTGAGGAGGTCCACAACCAGAGTATAGAACTTAACAATCCGAAATATAGAGAGGCACGGTAACAGATACACCTTAGGGAGGCCGACAATACCCAGTACCTAGGGATTGGTGATTACCTAGTAAAGAATTGGGTGGAAGTGGCCAGCAAATCCATGGGACAAAGCTGGCCCCGGGAAGATAGATAGGCCGCGCGATAGTCAAAAGGACAAGGGGTTGGCGACGAATACCAATAACAAGAAAACAAGAACGGAATAGATATCCGGAAATCACGAAGAAGTGATCAGGGCCAAAGTGTTGAAGGCAACCAAGACAATGCTTGGCCAGAAGATGGTTTGGTCTTGTCAAGAAGATTGAACAGTTCGATGCTGGAGGAATAAGGCTTTGTCAGGTTCCAGCAAACGCGATTGTAGGAGTGTTTGCGGTTTCTTGCTGACAGTGAATGCGGGTGAGGAATTTGGGTGGGGCCGTGTTCGCCGACAGTGAGGAAATGACGGGATTTGGTGGGGTCCTGTTTCACTAATTAAGGGACAGGCACCGAATCCGCGGGGAGAAGTGGCTCGCCGCCAAAAGGGGCAAGTACGAAATCTAGGTAGCCAACAAAACCGATCAATACAAGCCTGAGCAGAATAGTACTTCGCCGACAAAATGGGAGGTTCGGAGTTAGGTGGAGCGGCGCTTTACTGCCAAGAAGGTAGTTACGGAGTCCAGATGGTGTGGTATCTCGGCGACAAGAAGGTGGGTACGGAATCCGGGTAGCACGGCTTCGGTGATAAAAAGGAGGTACAGAGTCCGAATAAATAGTACCTCGCTTACCGGGGTACATATATGTAGAATGGGGTGGATGTGCTTCGCCGATAAAAGGAGGTACTTAGAGAACTTAGGTAAAGCGTTGCCTGAAGAACACCAAATCTGGACGGAGCGGCGCTTTGCTGATGAAGAGATAGGCAAGGAATAGGTGGAGCGTTGTTTCCGCCGATTAAAGAGGCAGTCACGTAATTTGGGTGGACCGTTTTGCTAAGAAAGAGGTACAAAATCGCCGACAGAAAGGAGACCATGGAAACGTCGACAGAAAGGAGGGCACGGAATCGCCAACGAGGCAAGCACGGAATTTGGGCAATCGGCGGCCGCTATGACAAAGGGGGGGAGAGGGGGTGAGTGGTGGTCAAGTAGTGCAACGTGGAAAGTTTTCCCACGTACATATAGTCTTTTTTCCTCTTCCCTTGTTCTGAAAACCCATAAAAGAGCAGTCTGGGCTCAAATCAGATTATCTCCAAGAGAAAACGCAAAAGGGAAGTCCAAATAGAATATAAGGCAACAACATGCACTCCTGACGTGAGGCTACAACTAGACGTGCGATGCACAGACCAAGCTGTACAGCGCTAAACGTATCTTCATGCATACATCTCTTTTTTCAGGACTTTGATCCATAAGATTTCGTGTGTCTTATTTTGCATTAGGTAAGTACCTGGGTAGGTTGATTTCAAAAAGGAACGTTTTAAAAGGCTTTATAATGCAGATGAGGCGGCCCGGCCACTGTCCTCACCCTACGTAGATGGAATTAACCGACCATGCCCTACATATCGGGACATCACTAATACGGCTAAATGGGAACTAGTTTCTTAGTAGGTGTATTTTAACTTGCGATGTTATAATACAGGGCAATTGCGGCTACAAGGGCATCAGTAGTCTAGGTGGTGGAACATAAAGCAGCACACGGAACAGTGGCAGGTGTGCAAACTGCTAAGGCTGTATAGCACATGCCGCTCTCATTGACCTCTCGTGTCGATGATCAAGTTTGATGTCCCTGATTCCAGCAGGCTCTTGTTAAGTCACTTTATATACCAGAACCTAGGTAACACCACATCTATACCCTCAGACAACCGATTCCTCGATTCCTCGATTCCAAGGAGCGTCATCTTGCTTTCAGCTTTGACTGGATCGGTAGACCGATGCTTTTAATGTTCGCCCAAGAAACTTAGAGGTGTTCGTAGCCAGCGCTGAACTTGATCGGGCAGCCCTATGCGGATTTGTCGGGAACGATTCCTGCCACCATATGGTTTCGTCGTGAGAATAAGTATGGGGCAATTTTCCGACGATCCCTACCGACAGGTCGCAATTCAGTTGGGCGGACCTTTGTTGCAGGTATTCAACTTTCTTTAAGATACCGTGGGCAGAATATCTTTGTGGACTCCGACTAAAAACATCGCGCTAGGGATGTTTCATCCTGTCGAGATTGAGTATGGACTGCGTTTTCGGGGAGGGTCCGAGTCTCAAAATGGATTTGATCCGTACAAATCGACTTGGGAGCTGTAACTTGAAGACAAGGCTGTCTGGAACACGTTAAGATACCATAATGACTGATAGCGGAGTTTTGAAGGTCCAGGAACTAAATCGACATGGGGTATCATAACCCACAAAGGAGAACCACGCCGGCGAGCCTCGAAGCATTCATCTGATATATAGTAGTGCTGCGCTGTATGCGGAAAGGAGGCTGTGAATTTGCCAATCTTTTCCTTCTGTAGATTACGCCCACCAGCCGTGCCACTAAGGGCGGGAAGGGGATTATCTTTGCATATATGTAACACCATATGACTAACAGCCTTAGCTTTTACTAATTAACCCTTTCTATGTCAAATGTTTGTATGTGATTATTAGAGAACCCGGACCCTCGACGGGACGGAAGATGAGGGTGAATAAAAGCCCCTATGCGTCAAAGTATGCTTAGCAGCTGAATCATTGCCAAGCCTGGCAGAGAGTGGTGGCTTAGAATAATTCCCGTGCATATGGAGGTCAATATAGAGGTCAGCTCATGCTCATTAGCGGCTTCTCTGAAATACCATTCCGATTCAACGCTCATCACCGCTCCAGAAGGCATTGCACTGATGTAAATGCAATACTGGCATTGTTGACAGGCAGTGTGTCTCTCTTGACTTCAGGCAATACGATAGTAGTCATGTGGTTGATTAGGACTGACACTCTCCAATTGGAGTATGTGACTGATGCAATAGCGGAAGGCAAGCCGTATGCGATACTGTCACACTGCTGGGAAGAAGGGCACGAGGTCAGTTTCCAGGAGTTCTGCGATGTTGATGTCGGGACCGCTCGACACAAGAAGGGATTCACCAAGATCCGCACTGCCTGCGCGTATGCTCGGGTGGAGGAGCCGCCCTTGGACCACTGCTGGGTAGATACGTGCTGCATCGACAAGAAGAGCAGCGCCGAGCTGACCGAGGCCATCAACTCCATGTTCAAGTGGTACAGGGAGGCCGCGGTGTGCTATGCTTACCTGCACGACCTGCCGGGCCACGGCGACTTGGAACAACAGCTCACTCTTTGCAGATACTTCACGAGGGGCTGGACCCTGCAGGAGCTGATCGCCCCTCGGAAGATGCAATTCTTCGACGGGGAGTGGAAGCGCTGCGGAACCAAGCAAGGACTGCAGGGGCCGCTGCACAAGATAACGAACATACCGTTGGAGGTGCTGATGGACGGCGACAAAGTCCACAGTGAATGCATCGCACGGCGGATGTCCTGGGCCGCGCACAGGCAGACAGGGCGGGTCGAGGACCAGGCGTACTGCCTGCTCGGGATCTTCGGCATCAGCATGCCCATGATTTACGGCGAGGGCTGGCAGGCGTTCAGGCGCCTCCAGGAGGAGCTCATCAAGGACAACCACGACCGCTCCATCTTCGCCTGGAAGTCCACCATGACCATCACGTCCGACAGCAGCAGCAGAAGCACCGAGGACGATAACGGAGACGACGAGTACCGCGGGCTTCTGGCTCGCAGCCCGCGCGAGTTCGCACACTGCGGCCGCTACTTACCCCTGCAGACGGCGTACAGATCGTACAGCGACTTCCTGATCACGAACCGGGGTGTGCGGTTCGAGGGCCGGCTGCCGGTCGTAAAGAAGCCGCGCGCGGGCTACCTACTAGACCTCGAGTGCTGCGACTTCGACCCCTCCGCTGGCGGGCAGGCGTGGTGGATTGGCGTCGTCCTGCACAAGACGGGGAATAACGGCTTCGTGCGCCTGGATCCCCGGAACCTGCACGCCTTCAGCCGGTCGTTCGGCCGGCTCGGCGACGACAGGCACAACCCGCCTTACCTGCGGCTCTCGCGATTCTTCGCCGCCAAGGATCTTACACGGGCGCAGGTCGACTCGATCCGCGCGCAGTACCACCTGTCGCTACGCGTCCGGCTGCCGTCGTCGGCGGAGATCCTGGGGGTGGGGCCGGAAGAGCTGTGGGACGCGACGAGGAACGTCTTCATGACGCTCGGTGCCGATACCTTCATAGGCTATGTGCGGCTCCAAGTCGAGGGCGACTCCCGCAACGCCTCCTACCGCAAGCAAGTCGAGTGCCTCCTGGCGGTCGGCACGCGACGTGCCAATCCTTGGGAGTTGGACGCCAAAGGGCAGGTCACCGTGGACAGTATAAGGGGGAGAGTCCCATGGGTCTACCTCTGGACGGATCCGTCCGTGTGGGAGCCGATGACGCAGACCGGACACGCTTTTGAGCCGGAGCTTTTCCTCCAGGAGCTGTGGAGGAAGATTCGTAACGGAAACAAGCCCTCTAACCACAAGCGTGTGTTCGATGCCAGTCAAGTGGAGGCATCTGTATCGACGTTCGTCTACGCAGGAAGGAGAGAGTTCGCAGTTGAGGTTCGAGTAGGGGCCAATGTTGCTGATGATCGATCTGGTTACATTAAGAGGACCACATCACCAGGAGGGGCTGCGTTCGTGGAGCGACCGCTATTTCGCTAACTGGAACGTTGCGTTTATATGTGTCGGGAAAGGATTGCCTGGAGGCGTGCCTGAGGTTACACATATGAAGAACGCAGGGAAATTGTATGCAAATAGCTAGTTGATTCCTTGATGGACCTCTTCTAATCAATGGCGTTTCCCCTCACTATCTCAGTTCCTGACATGGTAGTATCTTCTTGTTCGTAAATGATGTCGACGTCACTGATCGTGGTATGGCTGATATCTGTTTGAAAGACCTTCGTATAACGGAGATTCGGATTGAGTGAAGCCAATGCAACAGTTGTTACTGATGGCTCCAGTCGAAATAGGCGAAAATGACCTGTATATCGCAGCAAAGTCACTACCAAATGCATCTGTCGCCGATGTTGTTGATCAGAAAGGCCTGTCGAGTGGGGCAATGGAATATTTATATATATATATGGCCAGGTGGGTGGCATCTTCCGCAACACTTCGACCTTATGGAGGTGAGGTTTGGGAAGGTCATTCGGTAGCAGGAACCTGAAGTCTCCGTGATTATGTACAGCTTAATTATTCTTTCGTACGTTTGATCGTTCCTTTGATTATTCGTTTGCTCCGGTATCAGGATTCTGCTCCTTTTACATCCTCACCTCCTAGCCCATCGTTTGAGGGCACGCAAGGAAGATTCCAGGTTACCCGGAAGTATCCCTCGATGAGGGTGCCCCTAAAAGGCCCCCGCGGCGCAAAAGAACATGTCATGCGGGAATGAACTCGCCACGGCCAGCGACCGGACTGCTGTAGCACCTGCTCCGGCTAGAGGAGTACATGGAGAGGTATAAGGGCCGGCAGCCGAGATCACTTAGCATTATGACGGAGAACCTCAGGAGCAGCGATGCCTCGGGGAGCGTGGGAGACAAGGAATCAGCTCGTGTAGTACTCATCAACATCATTACCGACCCCGGGGAACCACGTGAGCGTCACGGAGCTAAACACGGCAACGCCCTCGTCGAAAGCTGACAACGCCAGTGCGTTCATTTCGTCGGCATATGGGTGCCTAAGGGACCCCGATCCGGTTGCCCAGGGGCTACATGAGACAACCGCATGGAAGTTGCATACAAATAGCTAGATGAGACTGCTGTGCTTTTCCTCACCACCCCGGAACTTGAGACGGTTATTATAATTATTCGCGTCCGATTCGCCGCACCGGAGCCATAGTTACGGAAGAAACCCACCGTTGATCGGCACGGAAGTCAAGGCTGGACTACCGAGAGGTCAACGAAGCTATCACTAGAATCCACGAGTCCGACAGTTATATAACCAGTCTCGAGTGCTATAGTGTCGCTGCAGACGGATAAGGAACTACACGGGGGCACATATGAAAAGGGTTCACCGTTCGAGCGCATGGAGAATCGCAAAAAGACATACGGAAATACATTCGTGCTTGGGTTTGGAAGCCACGTGAGGACGAAATGAGGGTGCTTAGGAAGCAGTGGTTATATCGTGAGAATCGGAGAGATCAGGGTCCAACACGATAAACCCCCGCGGCCTTGTTCACTTGGACGAGTTTTCAACGGATCTCGGGAAGTTTCTATAACGGATCCCGTTTAAGCCTTTAAACATAGGTAGGCAGCTTTGGGTATACGTCTCTCTCTGTCTCTCTCACTAGCACGAAACCCAGTTAAATTTTATACGCCGGGAATCCACAAACATGTAATCAAAGAGCCATTTGTCCCATAGAGCGCCTCGCTTACCCTAATATGCGAATGCTACGTCAAACCTGTTCGCCCTTTCCATCCTAGACGCGTGCTGACTGACCCCCTATGCCTTAAATTGTTTCGGCACGGACGCGGCACGTCCTACTCTGCCGCCGTCCTGCTGGTAGATCTTCAGCGAGTTGACCAACCAGTAGGCTTCCCTGAACTTCTCGGGATTCGCCGCGACGAACTCCTCGCAGGTGGACGCCTGGCTGGCGCAGACCAGGTCAGAGCCGAACACTCTGCCAGCCCACTGTCCGCACAGAGCGGTGTTGAAAACGATCTGGTGCTCCTTGAAGTGCTGGTCGATGTTGCAGCCGGGGCCAGAGAATGTCGCCGCCGGAGCGCCCCACGTATTCGGGTCGGGGTTTTCGGCCGTGATGTCTTGCGGCATCGCTCCAGTGCGAGGGAAGAACCAGAATCTGATCGCCTGGCTGGTCCATTCGGTGGCGTAGATACCCCCGCCAATCTCGTTGAATGCGTCGCCGTACAGTTGGGTCTCGTCCTGGGGGTTGGAGCAACCTTTGGTGCCATCACCGGGACTGTTGCAGTCGCCCTGCTGGAAAGTGCAGCCCTCGCTCGTGTGAAGTGTGTACGTCGACGAACGGTTGCGATTCACGCCCTCGATGATGTCTATCTCCCCGTTACCCGGCCAGCCATCGCCAAAGCTCCAGTACGCCGCCCAGACGCCGCATGTAGATGACGGCATATGCGCGATGTCGGCGATGAACAAACCCTTGGTGTACCTGTTCTTGGTATTGACCCTCGTGGATGCGCGTCCCCCGACCGGGTTTGGCGCCCTGGAGTCGACGCCGAGGTACACTGCATCGTTGGCGTAGCCGGCGAGAGATGCGGCGTTAGCCTCGAAGGCGGTCTGGTAGTTGACGAAGCCTTGTGTCGGATCCGGGCCGCTGTAGAATTCGAATCCTTGGAAGAAGTTGGTCTTGTTGTAGGAGTCGCGAATGGAATAGACTGCCTGAGCCGCGGCCACCAGGGCGCAGAGGCTAGTGAATTGCAAAACTTTGGTGAAAGTCATGTTGCGGTTTGGTATAATGATCGTGAGCTCAACCCGGGGAGTTCTTGGTTATGCTCTTTCTTTCATAGCTGTAAGCAGGACGGTAATGAGTGAAGTGACGATGAGTCGGTGCTAGATTGCCGATGCAGTCAAAAGAAAGGGCCGTCAAGGCTCTATAAATGAAGGTCGAAGAAGTTGGGTTGTTGAAAGAAGGCGTCTAGACCGAGGTCTGCGTATTGTTGCCAGACAACACCAGGGTCGCGGCAATGAGTGGATTCCACAAAGGGACAATGGTTCGAGACAATATGACTGTTTATGAGAGACTCGGAGAGACAACCGAAGCGTGCATAAGCAATGAAAGACAATGAAAGACGTGTGAATGAGAAAAGTGGTCACAGGGCCGCAGAAGTGACGACCTATTATGTAGGCGAATACCAAAGGATGGACTGTCTCCCCGAACACTGTATAGAAAACCCGGGACGTGAAGTTAAGCCTGAGGTAGGTTTGCTTGGAACGTGACAATCACCTGCACTCTAATATACTTGAAAATGTTTGATTAGAAGGATCACTTGGTACCTAAGTACCTAGGTAGGCACATATATAAAGCGCCCGATGAGCAAAGAGCCCCTCCTGCCGCTTCCTAAGTCTTTTGAAGGCGTCTATTAGACGCCAGACAGAGGGAGGAAAGACCTAGCTACCTGAGGTATCTACCTGCCTTGCCCAAAACTTTGATGTGCTCCCTAACCGAACACCACAATCAAGCAAACAGCCCACCTCAGATAGGGCTGGATACTTACCTAAGTAGCCAGCCATCTAGGGCCGACTGCGTGAGCCGCAGCATTGACATGTCTGACGAGATGCTGCCCAGACGATAAGATGAGGTTGACATGAGATTTCCAAGCCCGGGTCAGGAATTGAGTTTCGAAACAGGGATGCTTTCCCCACCAACCTGGGTTGACGAGAACCAATCAATGGGATGAGGTTTTCCCAAACCGGACAGCATGGGATCGGCTAGCGACCCCCCTTTGCCGCCATGGGCCGCGAGCTAGCGTATAGAGACGGCACGGTGGAGACGACGTGATTGGCCATCATCACCTATCTACCTCTTTCTCGCTTGCACCTCCTTGAAAGCAACACCAAGCAATCGAGTTCAGTCTGCGCCGTGCTAGGGTGATCCAAGATCCTGCAGATGTTTGTATAATCTGAAATTATTAGTCAGTTTGAATTATTAGTTGGACGAAAATGTGCCTGTTAAGACACATCCTTATGGGTGGAAAAGACCGATCTGTATCACATGCGCTGTCTAATGTTAGGTAGCTGCCCTCTCTTATTTACGTCTAGGCTCTCCTTGAGGTGGTCCGACGACTTGGAGTCCCGTCTTTGCCTGGAGACAGAGGAATGCAATATATATAACGGCTATATCCATCCTCTGAATCTGCTGCTTACCAGCTGGCCGTATTCACGCTCGGGTCTCGGCGTAACTGGGATCATCTCGCTACTGGGGAGGGCTCGTCATACAGTGATGAAGCCTGTGTGCAGCTCACGGAGCGAAATATTGTCTCGCCATTCGTCGCACCGTGAGACCTCTTGGCGAAACACGACCTTGCGAGGGCTGCGCGATCGTCGAGACACTGTCGTGCAACGTTTAAACAAAGTCTACAGTACACATAGTACATACGCGTCATGGACATGAACCATTAACACCTTTCCTATTCCATATCTCATCCCCGATAAGCCTTATGCCGAAAGGCCGCCGTGTTCACAGGCGACGATGCAGAGTTGAAAGTAAATTGTAAGGCCCGCCCGCCAACTCATCGATGGTCTCAGCGCGCCGTCCTCCCGAATCCGGAACGGATATAACTCCTCCGCCAGCAGACGCTGTTGGTAGTCCGGTCGAAGGCATAACCCGAGAACGTAGTTGAAGATGGTGGGATATGAATAAACACATAAAAAAATTTTCAATCCCAAAGGTGCTCCATGTCAAAGAATCTGACCAGCGTGCCAGAATAAATAATTGAAAGACCTGTGCCTCTGTAACCATTCATTTCAGGTCGATCTTGTGGCCCGTGATTTTGAACCAGAGAACCGCAACGAAGTCTTCCTTAAAGCGCTCCCAGGGGTTTCGGTTCAGGTGGTAGCTGAGCTCACGGAAGTTGTACATCTCTCCCCAGCAGTCCCGGCCCCATTCACAGCCGGCCATGTTTACCACGAAGTCCCGGTCTTGCTGGTTATAGTGGAAGCGACTGTCCACGCCGTGTTCCGAGCAGGCTCCATTGGGAAAGCTGTTAATGAGCCTCTGGGGGATGAAACCCGTATGGCTTCGGATCCATGGCTGCGACTTATACATCTGTTCCAAAGCGTCTTGCTCCTTGTGCGCCCATTCCATGTGTTTTTGCTCGTACATTACGGGATCCCACCAGACGTCCAGAATTTGGTCGGTCCAGTCGCTACGTCTCATGAAGAACGAGCCGAGGTTGAATCCTGAGCAATCTTGCGGTAGGATAAGATTCACCGAGTCGATGTTCCCGTCCCCTACGGGGCTTTGCGACTCGGGGTCCAGATAGTTGGCTTGAATCGGATGAGTAATATTTAGGGGGTTGTACTCGTTGATATCGCGATAGACATGCTCTTCTAGGTTGTTGAAGATGTGGTGTTGGAGGGAGTAGGAGGGTTCCATTATGTAAGTGTTGAGGTCCAACCACCAGACCCTTGTGCAAGGTTAGCGTGGCGATCTCCCGATGTGCGGGTACGTTTATCCGGACTCACCATTCGGCTTTTGGGTATTTTCTGAAGGCATTCCTGATGCTATCCACCTTTTCCCAACTCTCGCGCCACTCGTGGGCGTAGCGCTTTTTGGTGCTCATATCCACAATTTCGAGATCGTAGCCCCATCTTGCGACGTACTTTCGTTTATTCCTCACGCTGTCTCTTTCGATGGCCCATTCGCGGGCGCCTTTCCATTCCAAGACACCGCCTCCTATGTTTGCAGCGAGAATAATGACGAATTTCTCCCCGCCCCCTCCCCAACTTGCCCTTCTCCAGTAGTAGCAGAGCGCTGTGCCGCCTGTTAGTAATCGTGCCGCGAAGCCGTATAGAAGAACACTCACGGGTGACATAGAATAGGGTGTAGCACAGTAATAATACTGCCACTATCAAAGCGCGTATCCTGGTCTTCCTGCTTGTACGCGCTAGTATTCTTCCTGCTCGTCCGAGCAGTGGAATGTTCGCGATATTCCACCTGCCTCGTCCCAGTTTCTCCTTCTCTGCGTACTTGTCATGGGTGTCTGTGTTGAAAGATGGCAGGCTGCGCGATATTCGGCGCATGTGGCGTGTGAAGAAACCTTGGTTCTGTGTCGAGAATGACGGATAGCCAGTGACGCCTTGGCTCTTGAGTCTCGCGGATTCCCATGTTACGTGGCCATTGTTGGGGCCCGAGAACGAGGCCTTCGCCGGACTCGACCGACCACTCGAGTTGATATTCAGCCCTGGGGAAGACCAACCCCCGCCGGGAACGGGCGAAGGACTCCGACTCAATGACATAGCTGCGTTCGGCGTACCTGGAACAAGAGTCTCGTCAGCCGCAATTGAGCAAGTTGGAAGAGCGAAGCTAAAGGGAACGCGACCGAAGGTTGAGGCTTTATCGACATACCAGGGATAGGGCTGAGAAAAGGCGGAGGGTATTGGGCTCGTGGCCCAAGATCTATTCGAGAGGGGCGATGGCCCGCACCTGTAACCCCCAGTTCAGAAGCAGATGATCGTCTTCTATGATGTGATTGCGTCGGGATATTGCTGAAGGATGAGGAGGCGGATTCGGTACCGGGTTTTATGGACGCCAGGTTCGCGACGGTATGATTGTGCCAACGGGAAATCGGCCGGTGACTTTAGGGAGGCGTTGAATCGCGGCGAGAGAGACCTCGCGAGCCCGGACGATACGAAGAAACGAGGTTGTTACCGACGGGCCCAAGGCCGCAGAAAACCGGATAATAAAAAGGAACAAAGGATTTGCACCGGCTGATGTGTTGTTTAGAGACAAAGGGAATAAATCTCGAGCGTGACGTTACTTGACGGACTCGCTTTCCCCCTTCTCTCCCTGCCTATTTTCCCTCCTTGTCGCAAATGCCAATTAACGGCAACTGTGCTTGCTTCAGGTTAAGAGGAGGTTGTAGGCATGGATTGTATTATGCGAATTGTCTTCTTCGATGACACCGTTTCGATTCGACCAGCGGGTGGTATTAAAAATCATGTGCTAAGCTAAGCTGCGATGCCATTTAGCTAGCTGTACTCGGTAACCCCAAAGGCTGACTATTCTTTGTATTTCGTCTCTTGCCTAAGTATGTCGGCAGTTCCACGTCGAGGAAATTTTACCGTGGCCTATGATACAGCACGCAGGACGAATGGGGATTACATACATACACAGGGACATGACGATTCAACGTACCTAATCTGGAGACAATGTAACGTGGTTGTTGCACTGGAACTTTTCGTTTTTCTTCGGGGGCCACGAGGATTGGCGACGGTCTACGATCGGTTCGTCCGCGGATCTTCGATTTATTAGGTTCGCTTTCTCGTATCAAATAATAAGCCAAAATATCAAAGCCCTCAACCGCGATGTCGTGCAAGAGAGAAGTTTGAAAATTTGCCAGATAATTTGTTGGCTTAGTTTTGTAAAGTTGTCCAGACATGTGCCTAGAAATCTAGATAAATCCCTAAGAAACATCCCTGTTATTATTACTGAAAGAAACCCAGTCGTCAGGTCCATCTTTTTGGAATTTCCGATCTACCTACTATGTGCAGCTTATTACGGAGTGGATTCCCTTACGGACTTGGCTTTCAAACAGACCTAGGAGGTACCTAGCCTATAGTGCTAATGAGTGATAAGATCGGGGCGGGAGCTTCCAAAACGGACCCCTACGCTACCCTAATAAATAATCAATGCAATTGAGTTCATGGATCAATGATGAGATATCGGGAATAGCCGCTGAAAAACCCTATTCGATTAGTGGTATGGCTATTGAGGAAGCCGCTTGCTTATGACTTGCATCGCCTAGGTAGGTAGCTGAGTAGTAATCGCGCAACTTACTAACCGTTAGGCTCCCTAAGATGGCGAAGTTGCCCAAGTGCGCCAAGTCTCGGAAATTATGAACTGGTCGTCGCATAACATTTCTCTTTGTTGCGAAATACTCCATGGACTGGCCTCATGCACCCGCCGAGAACGTGGGTCTACATAATAGTCGAGACTATATCAATGTCAAGGTAACATTATTGTGTGTTTCTGTTTTACATGCCCGTTCTTCTAGCCTCTTGTGCCTGGCTTGGGAATACCAGACCGTGTCGTTTCGAGACGACTGTCGCCATTTCTCTGTATGGCCTACTGATGTAGGAGTCGGTTGCCGTCTGATATCACAGCCATCTAACTACAAGTATCTAAAGCGACACCTCAAATGAGTAGATGCCTCATATTCTGTGATGAAAGTCGTTGTCGCCTTCTTGGAATTCTTACCAACACGGGCAAGCCTTGCGTACTTCTCAAACTTGATCTCCATCAAAGTGCAAATAGCTAGCCTCGTCTGTGACTATGGGCTTGCAATTTGCGTAGCTCTACGCCGCAAATGCGAGTGTAACAACTCCCAGGGGTATTCTTTGCTGGTTACCTCCACTGAACCACTATGTCCTCAGCTACGACAAGGGCACACAGTAACCGTCATCTGCAATTTTCGTATGTGCTCTTGGAAAAATGGAACGCTGGGAAGCCAATGAAATAGTATGGATTCAACATTTCGTGAAGTATAATGCTATTTTAGTTAACGTACTTGCCGCTACCAGTTACTGTGTGTCCTCGTGGCAGCTGAGATATGCCGGATGAGGCTAGAATGTAAACTTCTAAGAAAATTGTATGGAATATACTATACATTGGCATTCGGCCAAGATCGATGTTCGTTACTTTGCGATAGCGGCAACCTCCAGCAAAAGCTCAGAGCATGATTACTCCCATACAAATTTGTATGGGATTCTACCTGATCCTACGGTAAACCGGGTGGAGGCAACTAACAAAAATACCCCTGGGAGTTGTATGGAGTTTAAGACTTTGCCTTAAGCCTCCTCTAACCATCCGCGACATATTACTTTGGGAAACATCTTCTAGCGTAAGAAGTCCAAAGAAAGAATGCGCAAGCTGGTGTTGTGTGATCATGGAATTCAGTATGGTCGATAGTACCTCTCAAGTTAGAGGCCTGATACGAGTGTGAACTCTCTGAGGCGTACTATTGGATCGGTTCGATGCAGCGCATGATGCGCATGATGCGCATTCCCAGCCTATCAACTCGTCCCCCCAGCAATCTCCAACCAGCGAATCCCCAATATGATTCTACTCTATGTGTGCTTTTTGCCTGTGGCGGGGTTGAAGGGTGGCAAGTGATAAGACATTTAACGTTGACGTGGCAGCCGATTCGGCGATGCCAAACTGGTTCGGAGTAAAGTGAATAAAATGAGCGGACTTTGCTTCATACGTTCGTCCATTGACCTTGGATGCAATCCAACGAGAATTTACTGCGTCGCACTTATAATCAGCGATAGATTAGGAACATACAAATGAAGTATACGCCTTATAGCTTACCTAAGCATTGCAGGAGTCCCAGCCCCCTCTAAATAATCGTGTGGTAGTCGCCCTAGTGGGTCAATACTTTTCAGCCCAGTGCGTCTCAGCCAGCCAGGGTTTCTCGTTTACATAGACGGCTAGCTAGGTAGAGTCCCGAGACCAACGGTGAAATGAAGGCTGACGCAGCCAACAGTCGGTTTTGAATCAAAACCAAAACAATTGACATTCGAATTTCTCTTGAGCCTTTCGCGCATCGCTCTTGAAAACCCGCCCCACGGATGGACTCCATTCCTATACAAGAGTCCAAGCGGTCAAGATGATGACCAGGGAGCATCATCGCCGACGGAGCCCCGGGAGCACTCGTCGGCGGCGCAAAGAACTCCGGGATTCCAGAGAGCAGCTCTACAATCAACAAATCATTCCAATCTCTATCCCCACCCCATACCACGAACAAGAGCATCCCGATCCCACCAGCCCTCGATCTTCCGTCCTGTCGAGCTCATCATATTCGTCTTCTACTTCCTCGTCGCTCTTAAACATCTCTCAAAGCCCGCGAGATGGCTTTGGGTTTCGCACATTCTTCTCTGGCGGAAGCGGAAGCGAGCGCAAGCACAGGCGCCGCGTCAAAAAGAAAACTCGTGCTTTTGGTCGAAACTCATCCACCTCTTCTGTAGACTCAGATCTTGCTTATGGGAGAGGTTACATCGAACGTCGGAGGAGCCGCGACTTCACATCCCCCAGCGGGCGCCGTCCCCGGAAAGATGAGATTGAATGGCGTAGGCCTTCGCCTCCCGGCCGGAAACAGACGGACGAGGAGATAATTGAGTTGGGTAGAAAGTTTGCGGAGCTTGCAAGGCAACAAAATCACGAAGATCTGAGAGCTGCTGGAAGAAAACGACCCTCTAGAGTCGCTAGTGCAGTTGCAGCCGTAGACCAGTTCCGCCGTACCAACAGCGGGAAGCTCGATCGCAAGGCTGGGGGATCCAAACCTTATCGTCATTCTTCCTCGGATGATTCCGAGTGGGAGTCTGCGTCGGAAGATGAATCGTTCAGCAGCGGCAGTGACTCGGATCTGGCTTATGGGTTGGCATCCAGCCTACCTAGTGGTGACGGTGACTTAGCTCTGGCGTACGGGTCAGCATCGCATCTACCCGGTGACTCCTACGAGCCTGCTCCCCTAAATTCTGTTTCTCGGCAGGAGCCAATGCTAGGCCAAGAAACGCATTCCTATCATACACCTTCCGTGGTCGATCCCAAACTTTTTGGACCTGTGAATTCACTACGTGGTTACGTCCGGACTCCCTGCGGATTTGAGAGGGTGGAAGATAGTCCTTCTAATGAGGCGCGCCGACGGTACGAGCACCCTGTCGTCCCAAGTGGACCTACCTCTTCTGATAGCCGCCCACTTCAACGCGTTTACCCAGTCCCTACGTCTGATCCCGCTCGGTTCGATGCCGCTCGGGGTTCCATCGCCTCTATTCACCAGCAAGATGCCTCATCCCGCTCCCGGCCAGCTCCAGTGCCTCTCCAACATCCGAAACCGGTAGTCCCCGTTTCAAGCAAAGTCTTTGAGTCTGTAGACACGGAATTTCATAATATGGGCCTCACGTCGTCTGGGAAAGCCCTTGCCGGAGCAGCTGCAGCCGGTCTTGCAGGTGCCGCCCTTGGTGCAGCAATGAGCTCGGACCGCGGGGACGACCGCGAGGGCGATAACGCAAAGCGCGAAGAACGTGTTGAAAGACGCATACCCAAGCAGCCTAAAGGAAAGTATGAAAAGCGCAAACGTCGCGACGGTGTATACGATGACCGCCAGGAAGGAGGGCATGAGAAGAATGACATCGGGACGGATCGCGACTACGAAAGCGAGAGGCGTCCACGAATTCTGGAAAGGAGAGAGGATGGAGCGGACTTTGATCATAAACGGGGGACGCATCGTCAGGAAATGCACCGTAGGGACTATAATTTTGAGCAGGAACCTCAGGAGGACCAAAAGAATGATCAAAGAAAAGGCCGAAACGAGAGTGACAATGACAGCAATGCCGAGGATGAACGCATTGACCGTTCTTCCGGCACAAATGGTTACCGAGGCGTGGGAGGTCCCGAAATCCTCCCTTCACAGGGGCCAATTGACCCGTTTCAATTCCAAGTTTCCAATGATGCCTTCCAAACACCGAACTTCGGAACGCCAAAGCGACCTCTGACCCCCAATGTTGTCACCGTGGATCGCGAGCCGGACTTTTCCCGCCTTCAGTTATCCGATAATTTCGAACCTTCCGGTAGATTGAGCAGGAGAGACGAGTATGAGCGTGAGCTTCGGGACGCGCAAAAAGCGTACGAATCTGCGCAGCATGCTACCGCCCCTATCGATGCAGGGGCAATGACTGCCGTCGTCCCGGCGGTTATGGCAGGAACCCGCTCGGATCGCGATTCTCCACGGCGCCAAGTAGATCAGGTGAATAAAGAAGCCGATAGGGATGACGTACAGGAGGCAGCCAACCGGTACTACAGAGAGCGGGAGTTTGTTCGTAAGGTTAAAACAGACGAAAGACGGACACGGAGCAGTTCTCCAGAAAGTTCAGTGGTCGACAAGTGGAAGCAGCAACCAGAGCCGGAAATCATCGAGATCGTTGAGCCTCCGGAGTCGCAGAACCGCCCGAAAAAGAACAGTCCGTATGGTGCACCAGATGCCGACGTCCTCATCGATAATATTCTCGACCATCCGAAAGAGCTATCTCGATTTCAAACAGGCCATCTGTTCGACTCAGGGCCTTCGATGCAAGACGCTATATTCAAGTCAAAAGATCCTTCGGCGGACCGAGAGCGACCGATGCTGAACATAGTGCGCCCTACTCCAACCTCTTCCCCAATGCCCAAAATACGGGGGTCTGAAGCCCCCTCGCCCTCAGAATTCAGGGAAGGGGCAGAGATTGGTGATTCCCGGTCCACCCCTGATGTAGTTCTAGGGCCACGCGGTGAAGTTGTGCAATCCGCCCCAATCTCAAAAGTCGTGAGCTGGGGAGAGAACCAAACCAAGCATTATGTGGTAGAGAGCCCATTCAGAGAAGATGACTCCTATTCTGGAACGAGAGTCGTCGCACCAGTTGAGATGCCAAAAGGTAGGTCTGATCGGGGGAATGACTGGGGCACCATAGCGGCTGCCGTTGCGGGTGCTGGAGCTGCTGCTGCTGCGCTCTCAAGAAGTTCTGATAATTCCAATGAGACCGGGTCCCCTGCCTCGAGCGGAAAGAGAGCATCGAGAGGTCAAGAAGAAGAATCCCCGGAACGTATATCTTTTGGGGATTCTTACGAAAACCCGCCTGTCCCTGGGCCGAAGCCACCGAGCCCCAGAAGTGCACGGCTGCCAGGGGGCTTTGCTGAAGACCCGTCCTTCACAGCTATCATCGCTGCCGGTCTTGAAGGCACTCGGTTTGACCCCAGGAGTCCACGGGCGCCGGACGCTTTCGTTGAGGACCCATCCTTCACAGCTAACATAGCTGCCGGTCTTGAAGGTGCTGGGTTTGACCCGAACATTGTCATAGATGACCCGAGTTTCCATACGCGTGACTCGCCGCCCGGACCTAGCGGACCCACTATTTACCGGTCGCCGTTTGTCGAGACTGTGGACGACCTGGGCATCATCAACGATGTGGACCCAGGTGCGTCACGGGGCAGTGGGGGCCAGGGTTTCGTCATCGGTGAACTTCCAGAAACAACAGCGGACGGGAAGGGCATCTCGACTAAGAATTCTAAGACAATCTCCGAGCTAAACGAGAGGGAAAGACGCACCGGAGAAAGTACTGCAAGCAGTGACGATACTGGTAAATCGGATATTGATGTGGACGATGAATACCCCACTGAGGCGGCACGTACAGTCTCTAACAGGGATGACTCCCAGCCCTTAGCCAAGCCGAGCAGGAAGGAACATAAACGGCGTGACACAGCCGCAAAACATCAGGCTAGAAAGGGATCAAGATTACCGATCGCAGTAGACGCCTTCCGGGATATTCAGGACGCTAACATCCCGCAGCTAGGGGATGAGCGGGATACGCCGAAGGATGACAAGAAGGAATCGAAGCGTGATCCCGATGTTTTTGGTCCCCAGGGCGCCGTTGACTGCTATAGGAAAGAAGAATTACCGGATATCTCCCGCCGATCACGAGATGAATGGACGGACGTCCCAGGGAGATTGGAGAGAAGCTACACCTTCGAGGATATCCGCCGGCCGCGGGGTGAACGAACGGACGTCCCAGGGAGGTTGCAGAGAAGCTACACCTTTGAGGACATACGATCCGTTCCCGTTATCGACACAGCGGAGGAATGGAAATTACTAAAAAGATCAAGGGAAGAATCTAGGGGCGATTCAAGCACTCACGGGTCTACCCCACGTGAGGAGCTCGACTTTCTGAGGATCGTGGAAAGCCCCAAGGAACTGACCGATCCGCTCACCGATTTGCGCGGCAAAAAGGTCACTGCCATGGAAGAGGAATCGGATGTACCGGCCAAGAAATCAAGGCAGACAGAGAAGCCCAAGCGTGATTCGGTTGCTTCTGGTTTAATCTCACAATTGGATACCATTCCCGAGGACGTTACGGAGACGCCAAGAGCCTCAACGGACTCATTCAATGACAGCCGACAGGGGGAGACAGACGTGCCTGAAAATGAGTGGGAGGACATGCCGGGCTCATTTCTCGAGGCTGGCGATGTTCCCGAAGAAGAAAAGCCTCCAGATAGGGGAATAGATCCCTTTGAACCTCCGAAACGGGATGTTAGCTCCGTGGAATCTGGCCCGAGTCGCTACGACGACACGCAGTCCAATAGATATGGAAGTCCGAGCAGGGTGAATGACTCGGACGATGCCAAGTCAACTGCTCCCGCCCCAGGCGTCTATGAGCGGGGAGACGGCGAGAGCTTTAAATCGACCAAAGACAGGAAAAGCAGTGGAAATTCAAGCCTTTTGGGGCGCTTCAAGTCTTCAATGGGTATTCACGATGAAAAGAATACCTCGCGTAAATCAGATGGCAGGAAGGATTCTTTTTTAGATAATGCCGACACCCTTGGCGCGGGTGTCGGCTCGACAGGGACTGCAATTCCTTTCTCATCTCAGGGGTCCCATCCGAAAGCCACTGATGTTCCTTCGGAAAAGGAAGCTCATAACGTTCCCACCACCGCTGAAAGCCGACCTAGTCGGGGGTCAGTAACAGGTCTTTTCGACTCCGCTATCGTCGAACGGGAGATTCGACCTGCCATAGATCCCCAGTATGGCGACCTTCTCCCTTTACCCCCAAGCGCTTCTAGCTCGCCTGTTCCCGAGATTGATGAGCTTCCCGCTCTGCCGGATAGTCGACCTGAGACACCCGAGCATGAGCGGTATTTGTTAAGTGACAAGTTTTCCCACTCCCGACGCCATAGCGGACACGACAATTCCTTGAGACCAAAGTCGTCTAGTCATAGCGCCGTGCCTATTCATTTTCGTATGGGGCATAGACACAGTCCTTCATCTCCAGCCAGCCTGAAATTACCCCGGGCTGTATCACCCTCCCCAGAACCTGGAAGTGCGTCTAAGAGCCGCGCCCGGCCGATGTCATGGGGAAGTTCAAGGGAATTTAAGCCTCTCTACCTGGTTGAGAAGACATCACAAGGACAAGTCAATGCGTCAGCCACTCCGGAAGAGCAGCTCCCTGAGCTTCCTCCAAGTGAGCCTCCCTCGCGAGAATCACCTGACCCAGAACGCCAAGAGCGCGGAGATGACCTACAATACCCAGGTTATATGCCCATAGCTTCGCTTAAGGAACTAGAGCTGGATCAGCCCAAGCCTCTCCGCCTTGACACTTCCATTACTTCAGACTCAAAGAACCTTGGCTCCCAGGAATCTACTCCCAAAGCCGAATTTGCGAGTCACGTAATAAGCAATGCCCTAGACGAGCGCATTACGGCGTCCCCGCACGTGGTGTCTTCTCCGATTGATGTCTCCGCATTACCGCCTCTCCCTGATAGCACGGGAACATCATTACTCGACGAACCGCTCTCCGATGAGCCGGTGCGCCAAGAAGACGTTGGTGATGATACTACAGATTCAACTCAGCTACCTCCAAGCTCTATTGCAACTGAGGAGACTAGGGACTCCCTTGTATGGGAAGGTTCGTTATCCCTTGTCCCGGCACAACAAAGCACGGGTCTCAGTGATCTCGTAGATGAGACGCCGTATCATGGCTTAAAAGATGACGCCGCGACTGCAGCACTGGCTGTCGCAGCGGCAAGCAGTCTGGTCGGGGTGGTTCCACTGCATAATCAAAACGGTGTAGGTGAATCCGAGAAAGAAGCCTCTATTTCTGTTTCACCTCCAACCAAAGACGCCAGCCTGGATGAGCCCCTGAAGGAAGATACATCAAGAATATCAAACGCTCCTGAAACCCCTGAAGGCACTACGGAGGAGGCGGATCGAGAGAACCCTGTCACTACTGGCCCGAAGAAATCCGAGGAGAGCGAGAACGGGGGACCTATCGAATCGGAAGATGCCCCCGAAGCGACAGAAATCTACGAGACTCCATTGGAGCCGGAAGGCGAGGCTGTCCAGCTTGATATCGCCGAGGAGATTCCCGAACCTCAGGCGATTGAGGAACCCGCACCTACTAGGCTCAGTAAGTCAGCCAGGAGGAGGCTCAAAAAGCAGCAGAATGAGCAGACCCTCGCGGCGGAGGGAGAGCAATCTACCCAGGCGGTATTACCGGCCACGCCAGTCCTGGAGCCAGAGGATAAGCCAGGCATCGACCAGACCGCGGAGCAGATTTCTCAGCCGGTTCAGCCTCGAGGTGAAGCCGACCTCCAAGAGACGCATCCGCCCCAGGATAAACTTACCCTACCAGATCCAGCTGCTAGTGCGCCTAGAGAGGACGACGAAAATGAGAATAGCCAGTTTCGAGTTGAGGAGCCCTCAGTGCACGAACCGCACTTCCCAGGTAGTTTTCCGGATGATTCCCCACTCGAGGAACCTTCTAATGAAGAGCTTACGGTCGAAGAGCCTGCAGGCCAGGGGCCTGCGGCCGAAGAGTCTACAGTTGAAGAACCTGCAATACGAGATTCACCAATTCCAGCTATTACCCGAGAAATTTCCCCATCCGGGGAACTCGCCGTTGAGGAAGCGCCAGCCCCATCTCTTATCCCAGACGTCCCCCTAGCCGAGGAGCTTGCAATTGAGGAATATACGACAGGGGAATCACCAGTCCCAGCAGTAGGGGAATCACTAATTCCAACCGTGGAGGAAGCTCCAATCCCGGTCAGAACCCCAGAGACTCACCCAGGCGAGGGGCTTACAGTTAATGAACCTACAACGGAAGAATCACAGGACCCCGTACTAGAGGAGTCAGCAATTCTAAAAATGGAAGCCTCAGTCTCAGCTAGCGCCCAGAACATCTCCCCGATTGAAAAGCCTGCAGTTGAGGAGTTTTCAGCAGAGGAATCACTAGTCCCGGGAGCGGACGAACCACCAGTCTCAAGCAAAATTCGAGAAGTCCCTGCAGTGGGGGAGCCTGCAACGGAGAAATCACAAGTCCCAATAATGGCGGAATCACCAGTCTCAGCTAACACCCAAAAAGTTCCCCCAGTTGAGGACCCAGGTCAGTCAGTTGAGGAGCAAGGTACAGCCACTGAGGACCTGCCAATTGTTGGTGAACTAGAAAAGCCTCAGTCACCTGCGACTTCAGAGAGCATGGGGAAAGTCGACGTGCAACTTAGCACTCCACAAGTCACCACAAACGAACCTTTCCTAGCGCAACCGGAAGTCACTCAACAATCACAATGGCCGACACAGACAGTCGAGGTGCATTTGGTGGAGGATAATTCAGTCCAGACAGGTGCTGCGCTTGAGACCTCGCCCGCAGAGAAGACCAAAGACGGCATCCAAGTACCGCCGGCCGCCGAATCTGAAGTTACAGAAGAAGGCTTTGCGGAATCAAAGCAGGAGGAGCCAGACCTCGCACGTATGAATGATGAACAAGGTTCCGAAGCGGCCCCGGACGTTCAAGTGTCGGTGGAAGCTGGTGAATTAAAATCCGATGGAACGGCCTTGCCCCCGCTTGAAGGAGATCCCGGGATTGGCAGGGCAGCCGACTCGGATCACCCTCAACTACCGAATGAGAGCCTGGTTCCTGGACCTGGATTATCCGTGGGAAGCCAAGGGGACGCAGAATTGGAAGCTGAGAATTTCTCTTTGACAGTAGCCAAAGAGATGCCTGCAGTAACCTCGGATCAAGCAATTGATTCCGTTTCAAAGGAACCCGGCGAAGAAACTACTATCGGAGGACACGTTGCGTCCGAAAATGTTGACGTTGAAAAGGCCATCGGTGGCTCCGAAAGCATTCCTACGACCATCGAGACGGCATCGCAAATTGACGACACGGAATCAAAGACGGAGGCCGTAGATGTGGAGCCATCGGAGCAAGTGCACGCCGATGTACAAGTACCTAGCGGTGAAGACCAAATACAGCAAGCCTCTGCACCAGCAGATCCACTCGAGGACCCGCTTCCCACCAAAGAACCCCGCGACATTGCAGCCCAAGTAGATAAGGCGGTGGAGGTGCCGCTCGTGCCAGAAAGCGCTCCCCTCGACGTTATTCCTGGCCAGCAAGTCGACGAATCCCAGGACACCATTGAAGAAAAAGAACCAGTTAGTGCTAGCAGCGGGGAGAAGGTAAAGAAGGGAACCCTTGACGCTGCTGAAGTGGCATCTCCACCAGCTACTGTCCCTCACGAAACGTCCAATGAGCCGGCTCTCCTCGGACCCAAAGGCTCAGAACCCCGCGCCGCAGAGTCCCAGGTCGTCGGTGATGCTCCCGAAATGCCCTCCATGACGCCAGCTGAGCCAATGGCTGACGACCCTGAGGACGAACCAATAACCCAGGGGACGGAATCCAAAGAGGCCAAGAGCAACGCCCTTCAAGCCTCTAGGATCCTTGGCTTAATTGGTAAAGTGGACTGGTCCAAGCCTGTCAACGCAAGAACACTCCTGTTTGGTCCAGGTAGGACTGAGAGCTCTGGATCGCGACCAGCACAAGAGCCGACTGAGCCGACTGAGCCTGTGAAACTGATTGAGGTCGTGGCAGAGCCCGACGTCATTAACAGCGAGACTGCGAGCCTGCCTGAACTGTCACAAGAGCAGGGTGAACTCATTCATGACGGGGTGTGGCCTGAACCTACCAGCCGTACAAAGGAGTCCCAGGAGGAGAATCGCGAAGCGCCTAGTGCGAATTCCATAGATGATGTTAGTTCGGCCAAACCTGTGGAAGAGGCCACAGGGCCCAAAGACGCATTTGGAGTTGAAAATCCTCAGTTGGAACCAGAATCCAGTCTGCCTAGGGCTGCCGAAACCTGGATAGCTGGCGATAACCAGCCAGACGATGACAAACCCGTGGAGCCTGAGGCCACCCCCATAGGGAAGAAATCTACAAAGGGCAAGAAAAAGAAGAAGCGCGGATCTGCTCAGGTTGGCCAAGGTGTCGGCGAGATAGCTACAGAGGCTTCAGAGCCATCAGAGGCCATGGACAACAGAGATGTCGAATCCCCGGTCTTGGAACCACCTCAAGTGGGTGCTGTTGCTGAGGATTCCAGCAGGCAGTCTGACAACGAATTGGATGCTGAAGTGCAATTATCCTCGGAGCCCGTTGCTGATGTCATCGCAGCAACAAGCGCTGACCAACCGGCTGGGGTGAGGGATGAGAACCAAGAACCCTCGACTTCTCCCGATGGGCTAGCGGAGGCGGCGCCCGAGCCTGAATCGATCATCGCATCGGAGCAGAATGGCCTAGCTGAAGTAGAAGACATCGGGGCGGGCTTCAACCCGGCCAACAGCAAAGGGCCAAGGGAGAATCGAAACGTTGCGCTCGCTGACCCAGTTGAGGGTGCTTCTAAGGATACTTCGAAGGACGCAGGCAGCGAAAATGTTGCGACTGGTTTGTCCGCCGAGCCAAGGCAGTTGTCAGATGAGAAGCAAGACGAGCCGAGTACAGCGCAACAGACAACAGATGACTCGACCGCAGTTACAACCGACGACGCATCTCTCGACGCTCCTGAACCTGAACCACACTCAGTTGAGGAACTCGCTCAGTCTCATGATGCTTCCGATAGCCGAGCTCTACATTCCGAGGACGGACAAGTCTTAGATGCTCCCGCTGATCACAAGGAGGCGACTGTTCGCGATGGAGATTATACCCGAGACGATTCTGCTCTGGTATCAAAGGATGAGCTAACGGATTCCCTACAATCGGAAAATGGGCCAGTGACAAATGATCTTCAGCCAAGCAAATCACCGAAATCGGATGAGTCTGTGATTGTTCTCGATCCTCACGTTGCACTTGAATCCTCCGATGTTGCCGCAGAGGCTTCCCAGGCTGAACGGATGTCTCCAAGTCAGGACGAACCATTCGCTATTACCGAGGAAGAACTTCCCATGGCCGGCGAAAGTGACAAGAAGGGCAAGAAAAAGCGCAAGAACAAGAATCTCCGCGGAGTTGAACCGATATTTGGAGCTAAGACCCCGGAAAAGGAGCCAAACGCAGGTGCCATAGCAGAGGATACTAGTGAAACGCCTGCAGACACCGATCAAGATCAGGCTAATCAAGAGCCCTATCTCCCAGGCGATACGATGACCGGCGAACTAGAACAAACTGTGCGAGACGACCAATATGCTGTGCAGGACAGCCATCTAGCGGAAATCAGCGAGGACGAAAAGAACCGCAAGAGCAAGTACATCGACATCAGTGACTCGACTCCAGAATCTGCCACAACCGAAGATGGAGCCGCAGCTGAATTTGCAGCGTCAGAGCAAGTTGAAACTCCTTCACAGGGCACAGAAGAACCCGAAAAAATTAATGATAGTCTCACTGGTGGCTCATCCCCGGCTGAGCAGGAGCAACTGCCGCCTGAAGACAAGACTAGATCTGAAGACAAGTCCACTTCTGAGGAGCAGACCACTCTTGAAGATAAGGTTACTCTGGACGAAGAATCCCCTCAAGTCGCAAACAAAAGAAAGAGCCAAGACCAAGAAACTGACTCATCAGTCGCAGCGGTAGAGCAGACGACTGCCGACCAACCTCGCTCTCCTACCGTAGAACTGGTTTCAAAGTCGGAGGTGAACGCTCCATCTACAACTCTTTCCCCGGGTGCAGAGCCCGAATTGTCGCAACCTGAGTCCTTCAATGATAGCTCTGAAGCGCCTGCTGAGTCACACGCTGATGAAAGGAAATTCCCGACTGAGCAAACTAGATCGCCCGATGCAGCCCCGACTTCGGAATCAAACATGCAGTCTCCCGAATCAGGAGTTCCACCAATTCAGGACTCTGAATCACAACTTGGAACACAGGAAGGCATCGTTGCTCTACCCGTCGAAACGCAAGGTGATGACGATCAGCAAGCAAGCCAATCCGTTCAGAGTCAGAATGCCAGTGGCACAGAGCAGCCAACCCCCGACCATGTGTTGCAGGAAGAACGCCTACTCAGCGAATCGCAGCCCGAACCGCTAACATCAGAACAAGCGCCTTCTACTGAGAATACCGTTGAGGGAGCTACAATTAACACCCCTACGAGCAAATCAAAGAGAAAGAAGAAAAAGAAGAAGCGTGCTCGCGGATCTGTCGTGGAAGGTCCTAGTCTTGCGACTGCTGGCGAAACATCTGCATTACCATCAAGTGCTCAGGCACCCGCCATCGAGGTGGAGGACTCTGGAGGCCCCTCACTTGCTGAAGACCGTGCTCTTGAACGGCCGTCATCTTCGGTTCCTGGAGACGAACCGACCTTTGGGCCCTCTACGCCCGCTACGGCCGAAAGGAGCAACGAAGATAAGAAGGAAAAGACCGGTGCCGGTGAGGATAGTCTGCCTCAAGAAGAACGGGGTCAAACACCTGTGGAGGCGCCTGTTGTGCCGGAGACTGCCGAGCAAGCGGACTCCAGCGTCTCGCCTGCCCCGGACGAGCCTACTGAGACAGACACCCTCGAGAAAGGCAAGAAAGAGGAGCGGGAGAGCTCGCGGGACGGCCAAATACCGGAAACAGAGCAGAGTCAAGCAACTACGGAGATGGTAAATGCTCCTGAGATCAGCGAAGAGGCCGAGACCAGCACATCAACTCGTATAGAAAGCTTAAAGGTTGAGGTAGCAGACCCGGCTCCTAAGAAAAAGCGCAAGAAGGACAAGAAAAACAGAGCTGCAAGTGTTCTAGATAACGAAACCCCGGCCCAGCAGGATTCGGTTCTGGAATCCGTACAAGAGCCGGTCCAGGGTCCAGTCCAAGAGCCGCCGGAGGAGCCAGCTGCTGAAGTAGTCGAAGGTTTATCTCGGGAACTAGTCCAAGACCTTGCTCCGGAATTAGTGCAAGGATCGGTTCAAGAACAGGCGCCAGAGTCAAGTCCAGGGCTGATTCAAGAGCCAGTCCAAGAGGCGGATTCCGAGACGGTTTCAGAGACGGTGGCGGAACCAGGGGTGGGATCAGTGGCAAATCCGATTCGCGAGGCAGTGAAAGAGCAGGTCCGAGACGCCACCGAAGCTGAGAGTGGCCTTCTACCAACGCCAGACATTGACACCAGTACTCTGACGCCTCTAAAAAGCTCCAAGGATGAGGAAACT
This sequence comes from Monosporascus sp. CRB-8-3, assembly GCA_004155055.1. Lineage (NCBI taxonomy): Eukaryota > Fungi > Ascomycota > Sordariomycetes > Xylariales > Monosporascus > Monosporascus sp. CRB-8-3. The sequence continues at coordinate 45,212 of QJNZ01000587.1, forward strand.
GCAGCACCTGTCGCGGATAATAAGAGCGACAAAGACGAAAAGGAACAAGCGGCGGGTATGGATGTTGGAGAACGTGTTCTGCAAGGAGAACCCTCTGCCCAAAAAGAGCCTATCCAAGAAGAACCCGTTCAGGAGCCAGCTAAGACCACAATTCTTCCGAAAATTGGTGAGGAAGTTAGGGCAGGGTACTACAAGTCCTCGGACGGCTCGAATGATCAAGAAATTTCCGGTTCATTGTCCTCATATAAGAGCAAGGATGAGACGCGGTCTAGGTTGCAAGATGAACCAGCCTCTCAACCGGAACCCAGACAAGAGCCTGCCGACGATAACACCAAACCAAGCTTGGACGGTCACTCAGGAGCCGACTCCACGGCTCCTCTGGAGAGCCTACTGGAACACGGGCCTGAGCCTACGGCACCACCCATATCGGAGACAGAAAACAGGCCTTCAAAGATAGACGACTCTGCGACCACTGAGCACCCAGACGGTGCTTCAAATGAGCAGCCTGGGGTCCTAGAGAAATCTACTTTTGAAGACGACGCCCCAGTTGTGGTCAAAGAGGACAACCATCCCCCTGCCGTGGAAGATTTGACCACTCTACAACCTGGTGAGTCTACAGCCAACGACACTGTCTTGGAAACCCCCGACACAGCTAGTGCCCCAAGGGTGGAGAATGCCGACATAGGAGGCACCGAGCCGCTGCCTGCTGTAAGTGAAACGACCACCTATGGAACCCCTGAACGGGTGAGCAGTGGAGCGGTGGAAGCCCAACCTCAGGAATTTCCAGAAATAGAGTCTCGGAGCCGGAAAGACCAGACTTCCTTGAAGCCTGAGCAAACTCGATCAGAGGAACATGCTGTATCTCTTTCCCAAGAGCCAGGACCCCACCTACTGGAAGAGCAGGATGTATCTGTGACTCAAGAGCCCACGTCAACAGAGCAGCCGCCGGTCACCGTAGACAAGCCTGAGCGTGAAACTTCCCCCACGAAGAAAAAAGAGAAAAAGAAGAAAGGAGCGAATGAGGCTGACTTGGAATTAGAATCCGCAGCAGTAACGCCTGCAGAAGACCCACACACGCAACCTTCAGTAGAGGACCAAGTTCAGCCTGAAGAAGTCTATCAGCAGCTGGAAAACGAACCTGCTTCCGAAGACGGCGAAAAGGCTATCGAGGGGTCGAAGAAGCCAGTGGTTCTCTTTCCCGCGTCCATTTCGGGCGAGAAGCCCCAGAAAGAGAAAGAAAATGGGAAGGGGGAAATTTCTGCCGAACAGGAGCCTGAGCCTAACTCAGAGACCGAAAATATTCCAGAGGAGGCTCCTGCAGAACGCTCATTGCCAGATGGACATACAGTAGAACACACTACCCAGCAGCCCGGAAGTCAGTTCGCCGTGGATGAGACGCCAGCAGCTTCCAATGGTGTCGAAACTCCCGAAGATGTCTTCCCTGAGCTTCTATCCCACAAGATATCCAAGGACAAAGAAAAAGCCAAATTGGGGGATAGTGAGGCTGACCCAGAAAGCAATCCCGGCTCGGAGGCGTCGTTAGAGACTCAACCACCTCAACCTTCAATAGACGAGGCGGCTCCTACCACCGAAGACGTTTCTGCTACAGAGGCTCCAGTCACAGAGGCCCCCACTACAGGGGCTATTACTACAGAACCTATCGATATAGAGTTCCCAAGCGCAGATGCTACCGATGCGATGATCCCAGAACCAGATGCTGTCAATGCAGACATTCCGCCTTCCGAAGCTCCGGTTAATGAAGCTCCTATTGCAGAAGCATCCATCATACAAGCTCCCGTCCCAGATACTGTCCCTCCAGAAATCAGCAACGGCATTGATTCTCAGTCAAAGATGGAAGAAACCGCGGACATTGCCGAAGACCCCGAGCACTCCAAGGACTTCCCTAAAGTCACGTCGCGCGAAAAGTCGAAAGAGAAACCAAAGGCAGACGGACTAGCTGGTGCTCTGCCTGAGGAAAAGGCTGAAGCAAATTCCATTGCTGACGGTCCAGCAACGGTCCAAGCTGGCCTACCGAGTCCCGTGGAACAAACGGTAGGACCTAGCCCAGTTCAGTCACCCGAGCCATCTGAGCCGGAGAATCCTGCGCGTAGTTTCAGAGATGTGTATCTCGACTTACACGATACCGCGTCAAACCAAGATCAGCTAGCTAAGCCAGAGCCTGCGCCGCCGAAATTTCCCGGAGAGCTCCAGCCAGGAGGCTTCCAAGTAGAACCGCAGCACACTGGGCCCCCTGAGGTCGCCCACAGACAAGCCCTTGACCTAGTCGCTAACGCTGAAGAAGGGAAAGTCGGCGGTACCGTGGAGCTAGCTCAAGATAACGGAATCACCCGAGAAAGCGATATAGAAGATCAGAAGATGAACTCCGATGCTGATTACGAAGCCATCAGACCGCTTTCCGACACCACTTTTGAAGCTCCACCTGAGCCGAAAGACTTGTCTTCGGCAGGCAATTCTACAGAGCAGACTAAGCTACCGGCAGAACTTCCCGGCATCCCACCTTCAGGGTTAATCGAGCCTGAACGCGCAACTGAATCTCAGCCAATAGCTAGGCCTGGACCCACAGCTGAGCCCGGACCCACCGTTGGGCCTGAACCGACAACCGAGCCTGAACCTTTTCCAGTCAACAGGGAGATACCAAAGAGAGACAAGGAAGACGAAAAAGTGAATGCTCAGCTTGAATTGAAGTCGTCGTCAGGGATTCGATCGCCTTTGGAACAAGAGATTCAGGCCAATGGAGACTCAAGCACAGATTTAGCGACTTCTTTACCCACCGCTACCTCGGAGGAACAAGCAACGAATGAGAGCAAGGATGAAGGACTCTCCGAATCGTCAAAGGATTCCAAGGACGACAACAGACATGAGTCGGGTACACAAGCTCCATCCGAGTTAGACGTGGCAACCCAAATTCCAGCGACTCGAGAGCCTAACTCTAGCAGCAAGTTTGAGGATGCCACCATAGAAATGGCCTCTTCGGCAGGAGTCGCTAAATCTCCCGAGACATCTGGAACTTCAACCCTTCAAGAGTCAATGCCGAAACTACAGGCTGAGGATAACTCAATAGAAACAGGGGAAGAAGAGCAAAGCGCTGATCAACAAGACCTGGAGGAAGTTTCTGGCGTAGACAGAGGCGATTCTAAAGCAAAATGGGTCCGGGATAACGACGCATTTTCTGAACCAAAAGACGCTGTTGATGACCCCCAGCAAGTTACATACTTGGGCTCCCCAGAAGATGCAGCGGTCCATGAAGAGGTGTGCGAAGGAGAAGACCCTTTTAAGGCTACGCCAGAGAATGCTCAAGGAGGGCACGCCGCTATTGAATCGAAAGGGCTTCCAGAAATGGGTGAAGTCCGAGAGCTCATTTCTCGACGTCGTACACCTTCCCCTGGCCTGTTACCCCTAGTCAGTGTGGACCTCTCACCCGCTCAGCCGAGCAGTCATATACAACATGAGCGGCCGTTCGACCAGTCCACTCAGCCAGGCAAGAAAGTAAGGAGGAGAACGGCTGATGATGTCTCTACCGCTGATGACCATCCTGCCATCCGAGACCTACCTGATAAGGATGATAACGCCGGAGGGACTGGGGGGCTGCTGCCAGTGATGACGCCTCGGCGGGCAATTGCAGCGTCATACTTCGATTCCAATTCTGCAGACCAAGACCGAGTCGAAGAACAAAATGATTCTACAACGGAGATGCAATTTGTTGAAGAACCCATTGTTATGACGCCTTCCCGAGATATCGCTGTCTCCTATCTCGAATCCAAATCGGGTGCCAATATACAGTTACCAGCAACCAATGACGTCCCGCTGGTTCAGGCAGAACAGGCCATTGAGGAAAGGCCTCGAGAGCCTGCTTCATCCGCAAAGGAAATCGCTGCATCACTTATGGAATCGCATTTAGGAAAATCCGACAAGCACCAAAAAGGCTCCGACAGGACCTTGAAGAGTGGCGAAACTACCGCAGTCGCTAGTACTAACGCCGGCAATCCAACAGAAACCGAGAACCAGGCCGAGTCCTCGTCATTAGGACATGTGAAAATGGGGGAAAGGCCACTTTCGGAAGAGCAAACAATTGGAGATTTTACAGGCGTGGCTAAGAGAGAACATATTATCGAGAGCCCCGTCGTCGACAGGCTACAGCAACAGAACCAGTCTGAAAGTCACTCACCAATTTTGCATGCTACGCGGGACGAGTTGCCAGAATCTACGGAACAACCGGCTACAGAAATCATCAAACGCTTGGATGAACTAGATACATCGGAACAAATTCAAGATCAAGACGGCAAGTCTCTCGATCCGATGGAGGAACCAAACTATAGGGGTCCTAAACAACAACCGATAACGCCGCGACAAGCCCGCAGCTTTACGGATTTCGGTCGCGGACCTACCCCCAGCCTTCCCCCAGTGGCCGAAGAGCCGCATGAAGATGTTGAAGAAACTAGGGTCCAAACCCCACAGACTCTTGACAAAGCATTCGAGGCAGCGGAAATAGACAGGGATAGCGGTTTTGTGATGGATTCACCACATCTTGCACGACGGAGCTTTAACTTAAGCGACGCTGGTTCTCGCGATAGCGGCGTACACATGCGAGACTGGCCCGAAAGCACGCCTCACAAGCGGGAGGTTGACTTTGTGAACAGTGAGGCCAGACTGTCACGAGAAAGCTCGAAAGACGAAGTCAAGGCGCCTCGTACACCTCAATCTGAGGAGAGACGAACGATAAAGTCGTCTTTAGGCGGGGGCGCTCCAAAACTCGATACTACCGATTCCCAAAAGATATCTCCGAAGCCTGGTGTAGATGACAATACGCATACACCGGAACCAGAGAAGCCTCGATCATCGAAATACCAAGACCTGGGTCTTACGGGGGGCGGAGGGGCAGCTCTACGATCTTCACTGCGAGCGCACGGCCAGAGGAGCATATCAGACAACACTGGCCAACCGCAAACTACGCAGGCAGAAAGTCAACGAAGGGCCTCTGCAACGAACTCCAGTACCGCGCGATTGACAACCCCTCCGCCGCTTAATTATCGGCCGAATTCCTTCCGGTCATCGGGCGCTAACACACCGCCACTCGCACTCAGACACAGGCGTATCAGCGGTAACCTACGCTCGATAAGCCACGGTAACAGCCACAACAGCAGCCTCACCAACCTCCCCATCTCCACCGCCTCGCCCAACCTGTTCACCTCCAGAGACCAAGACAAAGACAAAGACAAAGACGAGAACAACGACCTTCAAGACCGTTGGGCTGCACAAAATACAACGCCCGTTGCTAACGAAGGCCGTGTCCGAGCCAAGGACATGACTGATGTATATGTAAGTTTATAAGGGGAAAAATTTTTTTTCCCAAGAATCGATTGATCAATGAAATCAATTGGCGGAGTGACTGAGTCGATTACTGACCGCTGATTGCAGGATGGCTACGGCGAGGGCCGCATCGGCTCTCCGAGGTCGCCCACAAGGCCTCAGAGCCTGCGCCGCCGACAGAGCATGCAGGTCTTGGAGCTCGAATCCAAGATTGAGGCATTGCTCGCAGAGAATCGCATGCTCTCCGATGCGAAAGCCCAAGCCGAACAAAGCCTCAATCAACGAGCCGCGTCCGTTATCGCTGACCGCGACGCCAATATCGAAGCCCTCAAGGCATCTGTCTCTTCACTCCAGGCTGAGATCTCACGCCTCCGTGAGGTCAATGATGGGTTGAACAGCGCCAACAATGTCCTCGCTCTTCGACATAATGACAAATATAGCCGTCTCGAGTCAAAACATGCAATGTTGGTCAGAGAACTGGAAGAACACCGAGACACACAAGGCCAATATTCTCAATCATTACAAGAAAAGGACATCGAGATCCAGCGCCTTCGTGAGCAGCTCGAAACCTCGAAGAGCCTCGTCAGGGAGCTGCAGAAACAAATCCTCGCGTCAAAGCCACCGGACGCCGAGTTTCTTCGAATCAGGAATGAGGATTATTTCGATCATCGCTGCCAGCAGCTATGCTCGCATGTTCAACAATGGGTTCTCCGTTTCTCCAAGTTTTCTGACATGCGCGCTTGTCGGTTGACAAGCGAAATCAACGACGAGAAGATCATCGACCGACTCGATAATGCCATTCTCGATGGGTCCGACGTCGACGATTATCTCAGTGATCGCGTGAGGCGACGAGACATTTTCATGTCTATGACGATGAACATGATCTGGGAATTCGTCTTCACACGCTACTTATTTGGTATGGACCGAGAACACCGACAGAAGCTTAAATCTCTTGAGAAGCTTCTTTCTGAGGTCGGACCGCTGCAAGCTGTCCGCCAGTGGCGTGCTGTGACATTGACACTCCTGTCTAAACGACCGCTTTTTGGCGATCAACGCAACCAGGACACGGAAGCAGTCGTGCAAGCCATCCTACAAACGCTGTCGATGATCCTGCCTCCTCCGTCTAACTTGGAGGATCAGATTCAGTCACAACTTCGCCGCGTCATGCGTGAGGCGGTCGATCTCTCCATCGAGATGCGCACGCAGCGTGCCGAGTACATGATGCTCCCTCCTCTCCAACCAGAGTACGATGCCAATGGAGATCTAGTTCAGACCGTCGCCTTCAATGCATCCCTCATGAACGAACGGTCTGGGGATTCCGTTTCCAACGAGGAACTGGAGGCTCAGGGAGCAATTGTCCGCGTTGTCCTCTTCCCGCTGGTTGTTAAAAAGGGAGAAGACACCGGCGCTGGGGATGATGAAATCGTGGTCTGCCCTGCTCAGGTCCTTGTAGCAAAGCCGCCACGCTCGACAACACGGATGGTGACGCCGTCCTCAAGAGGGACGACACCCTCCGCCCTTGCACAAAGTTCTGTCAGTGTGAGCATGCAGGATGCTCCTAGTGCCGCCGGCTACTAGAAATATCACCTTTATGGTTTCCACCTTTCCTCTGGTTTTCCGAGCCCAGAAAGAGGTAATACGGATCGCATTTGAAAGGGGTTCCTGGCAGCATGGGAAGGGTTGAACATGCATGAGAGGCTTTTTTACGATCCGGATATTTTTTAGTGATTTTCGCTTCTTTCATGAGCGGATGGGTTTCATGATACCTGGAGTACTGGTTGCCAGTTTCCACTCCACGCGACGACGAGTTTTGGATATGTATGACTACCACCTTCCTCGAATGGAAGCGTGGTACTTTGATGAGTAATGACGTCGGTTTCCATTAGGTATGACGAGTAAACGATTAAATAGACAATTTCTTTCAGTTGCTTCACTTCACTTATGTACCATGTACCAATAAAGAGGGGGATCAAGCAAACCGATGGGTTTAATTTCGTCTGGCGCGGTATACACACCATAGGCCTAAGTGCCACATTTGTCAATATCTTAATGCCAAATCACCACATGCCGGGGCTCAGCTCCCGTTTATAACCACTACCTTCGATCCCCTTTTCCTCTAATTCTATCTGAGACATACTATGACCGCACTTCTGGAAATATCCCCTTCAAGGAGGCTTCCTCGTCTATATGAACAGATATCTTGTCATTGGACCGTTTGCGTGATAGAAGCAGAGTACACCTTTCTCGAGTTGCTTCGGGCCTTTTCTTGCGTCCTTGTACATACAGGTTGGGACATTGTTCGGGGGCGCGTAGTCTGGGCCGTTGAGGTATACATAGTCGGAAACACCATCCATCACCCAGGGCCATCACCCACGCCAATCCGGAACACCGAGGTTCAGGTCGTGGAACCCCTGGACGCTGAGACCCCCGTTCTGCGGGTCCGCGGGGAAGAGCGAGTTCACCGTATCCTGGAGATTATGAAAAGAGCTCGTCAGCATAACAACAGTATCCTCTGAGCCCGGTTGAGCTTGGGACGATTATGGTGGAAGCTGGGGAAGAGGATGGCGGTGTGCATGTCACGTACCCAATCGATCGTGTCCATGATAGCGCCGTGGGTGTTGGTGTTGTTGTCGGTGATGTCCTGGCCCATGCTGCCAACGGCTGCCGTTCTGGTGGTAGCGGTCGGCTGTGCGGAGCCCATGCCGGTAGGCGGATCGCCGCTGTTGGCGGTCCCGTGGCGCAGTGGCAGATTCCACAGTCCCTGGCCGCCCGATAGACTCGGGAACATTATCTGTGGTTGAAAGGCTGGTCCGGCAGTCGGGGGTGTATGCAGCGGCGGCGGTGGCGGTGCGACGTACACGGGCTCCGCCTTCAAGTTCCCGTCTGCTGAGACATGAAGAGGCGGCTGACCTCCCTGTTGTTGTTGTTGCTGCTGCTGCTGCTGGTGGTTCTGGGACGGCGAAGTCGGCGAGGCAGCAGCCTTCCCGATGCCCGCGACTGCGTTCTGGGCGGGCACGGAGCGCGAGATGTGCAGCGGGCCGCGCATGCGGCGCATGCGCATGTAGACAGCGGTTCGCTCCTGGACCTCGGTGAGGATCTGCAGGGCGCGGGCGTCGCGCGGCACGCGGGGGTCGAGGCCGAAGACGTAGTCAAGGCAGGGCCAGATGCGTTCGGCGCCGTGGGTGCGCGGGCGGTAGAAGACTTCGGCGGCGAGCAGCAGCGCAGGTTGATACTGCGAGTAGGCGCCGAGGTACCAGGCCCAGGCGGCGAAGTCGGGGCTCGTCTCGAGCTGCACGGCGAGCTCAAGCACCATGATGCCCGACGTGATCAGCAGCTGGTTGAGGCGCGGCGGCAGCGGCGAACCGCCCGCGTTGAGGTGGTACGGGTGCAGGACCATGACGTGCAGCCGGTACGTCAGCAGGTACATGACGCACTTGGCGTACCACTGCGCCGGCTCCCGCACGTCCAGCAGCCCGTCGTACTTGGCCGACAGCCGGCGCCGGAAATCCTCCACCTTGGCGAGCACCGCCGTGAGCGTCGTCTTGCGGGTCTCAAGTTTCCGCCGGTCAAGCCATACTGCGTTGTTCGTGAGTTAGTAACCCCTAATTCTCTCCTGTGGTTTAACAAAGGGGACCGGGGAGGGGTTGTTGTTCCCCTAATAACTAAAGACCAACTCAAGTCGCTGGAATTCGTAGTAGGTAAATTGGGAAACAGGTCGTGGAAATCGCTTTAGGGGTCGCTCACTAATGCGCATCATCTCGTTGATCTCGAACCGGATCAAGGGGAGGGTACTCGTCGTCCAGCGATCCGCGGACGCCGGCGGGCCAGCGGCCGCCGAGTGCTGCGTAAGTTCCGCCTCGTCGCAGTTCAGCGGCAGCCTGGTGTCGTAATCCTCGCGGCGGATGACGGGCCTCGGGCCCTGGGCCTCGCAGGTTCGGATGTCGAGGAAGCAGAGCTGGTGCCACATGATGCGGCGGACGTGCGTCTCGAGCGGCGTGAGGCCGTACTCCTCGCCGTCCCGGTGGAGTCCCATGCACTCCGCCATGCGCACCGCGGCCCCGACGAGCACTGAGTGCGCCCGCGATATCTCTGCCCGACACAAAGCTAGCTTGGGGGGTGTTCGTTAGCGCGGCGGAGATTTGAAAGGGGGGGGGGGGGGGGGGGTTTGTCCCCTGGTATCTCACCATGTACATGATAAGCCCCTGCATCGTCTCTATCTTCGTAGTACGTAGGAAATTCGCCCTGCTCAATGCTGTTTCGGTGCCTATCTTAAGGCTCGATAGCTTTCGGCTCTAGATTAGTAAATTCCCTTGGCGGGGTCGGAGGGGAGAATCAGGGGTCACGTCCCAGAAGAGGTTTGGACATTAGGCTCAAAGAGGGAGCTGCCTACCAGCAGTAGAGCAAGATGGAAAGGGGGACCCTGGGAGCTCAGAGGCACTCACCCAGTTATTCTTAGGAAAGCCGCCCAGCTCAACAGGCACGATATTCTCATCCATACTCACGATCCCACTGAACATAGCCGCGAATATTATCGCCTGCATCGACGGCCGGGGCTCGAAGCCTGCGTCGATCTCTTCCCAGAACGAGGCGTACGTCGACTCCAGCGACGGCCGGTGAGAACACGGAGCAACGGTGTGCACCGCGGTGAAGTACTGTGCCATAAGTCTATCCGCGGCCGCTCTGTAGGGTAGGAACTGGACGAAGGACGGCTGGTCGCCGATCTGGCCGAAGACAAGCCCACTGGTGGGGACGATATACTGGTCCCCTGGCTGGAGGTACTCGGGCAGGGATACGTCCGACATGCCCCCGTCGGACATGTTGTCGAACACCGGCGGCAGCTGGCCTCCCTGCTGGGTGGCTGGTCCTAGCGGAGGACGCTGGCTCGAAATCGTAGCGGATATCTACCCGGGTGCTCCATTAGAAATTCCATTTCCCATCCCTCCGGGAAATAACAAGGCCGGCTCGCGCGGGGAACTCCTACCTCCTCTGATATTCTCGGTCTAGAGAGGCCGCCGATCCTCTCGGTGATGCGCATCTTGCCGATCCGGATCCCCAGGTCTATCATGTCGCCGAGGCCGTCAGCATCGTCATCGTACGTGAGGTCGAGGGCGACGAGCGGCGTGGACTCGAGGTCCTCCCTGTCGTACCCGTACCCCCCGTCGTCGTCGTCGTCGTCCCCGACCTCGTCGGCCACGATGCGCTGCTTCTGCTGCTGCCGCTGTTTCGGGAGAAGACCGCCGCCGGTGCCGCCGCCCGACCTAGCCACGTCCCGCTCCAGCTGCCGCTCGAGGGTCCCCTGCTTCTCCTTGATCTCCGTCAGCCGCATCTGGCCGGCCTCGTCGAGCCGCGGGCCGATGTACAGGCACTCGCGGTCGGCCTTGACGCAGTTGGTGCACGACGGCGACGTCTTGGAGCACCGGATCTTGCGCTGCCTGCACGGGAGGCACGAGTGGATCATGCGGTTGCGCCGGCGAACCGGTTTGTTGGCCTGCGGCGCTTCTCCCCCTCCCGCCCGTGAGTTGTTGTTGTTGTTGCCGCCTCCTATTATTAGTTCCGGGCCCGCCGCCGGGTCCGCTCGCTCCATGGCTGGCTGGCTGGCTGGCTGGAGTTATAAGGTTATTTCGGTGGATATATGCGGTTTATTGAATGAGTAAGGGGGTTTCGTGAAGCTCACGACCATTTGTGGAAAAGCCTACTTCGTACGTTGCTGTTGTTGTCTTAAGGTCTATCGTTTCCCATAGGCTCGTTTATTTTGGATCGCTCGCTCCCCTACCGGACAGGCAATCCCGCCAAGCGGACGGCCGGGTCAAAACAGAACAGCTTGTTCGTCGACCCGAGGGGTTGGTTCCGAAGAAATGCTCAAGGTAAGAAGGTGTGATACGGACGTAAAATCACCAGGGGTGTTTAGTGTGGTGGAGGGCAGCGAAACTTTGCCGGGGAACCTTCGGACAAGGGCCGGCCGCTCATATATAATTCGGAGTTTGTCTCGTCAGCTCGCTTACAAGGGGAGACGCACTAGCTCTCAACGGGCCTCTATCCGGCCAGCTGCGTGCGTCGATGGCAGCTCTCGCATGTTTCTGCCGCAGGACAGAACAGGAAACAAAGTGTTTGCGAAGCGGGGCCGGGGGGGTCGAAGTCGTCAAGGTCGTCCCAGGCTCTCTGGGACGCTTGGGAGGCCACCATGGCGGGCGAGCACGGCGGGCATGAGGACGGTAGCCTGCCTGCTGGGTGCCGGTGGGAGGGTACCGAATCCTCGGTTACACGGCGTTTTACCCAGTGGGCGGAACGCTACTCATTACCTGGCGGTGGTGTCCGTTCCGCGGCTGCTGCTGCTAAGATACCTCGCTGGGCGGGCTTCGCCAGGTGCCTCCTAATGCCCAGTACCTCTAGATCACCTTGCCCGGCCGCCAGAAAGAGAACTATCCATCGAGCCGCGTATACGGCAAGGCAAACACGACGCCCCTGGGTCGCCTCACTGGGACGATGGAGAAGGCCGAAGAGTTGCCCGCGGGAGCGACGAGGATGTGGCGCGGAGGGGGCGAGGGGCGAAGTCGTCCTAGAATAGAAAGAGGAAAAGAGAAGTAAATGCGGTATAGTTAGTGCTGAGCTGCATCGAGATAAGGCACGGGCACATCATGTCACACCTAATTTATTCGAGTGGTTTATGCCTACTCCGAATGGCACAATCAAGTCGAGAAATCCGACCGTCGTGGAACGGAGGACGACGTAAGGGGGTCTGTTTCCAGCAAGCATGCAAGCGATTGCCAATCACCGTCATTGCCGCCGCCCATCGTTAGCGAACTTGCTTATAGTCGAGGCGGTCATGTCGGGCAGCCCGAGTGCTCCGCCCCTGGCAGTGCAAGCAATTTTCTTATTGTCTCATACCGCGAGTACTCTATGTACACGGGCCTTCAGACTCAAATGCAGAATGTACATGAATAATTTGAAACATACATCAGTCCTGAACTAGTCCGTTGCTAACTACGTAGAGCAGGGTAGGCGCTTGTTTACCTGCTCCTGTACGGCTCCATTGAGGCGAAATCACGGTAGCCTCAGGCGTCTAGGGGGAGGTTCTGCCTTCTCCATCGTTCTATGAGCGACTTGATCACCATCATCGTTTCGTAACCTGCTGCTCTGTAGACCCGTTCCAAGACCCATACTATACGACGAGTCCTCCCAGGTCTATCTTCTGCCAAGTCCCTCGTAACGTTGTGAACAAGTCCTCGAATTACTCGAGGCGGTAAGCTAGCATTGTGGTAGCGGAGGTAATGGATACACCGCGTGATCAGGGCAAGCCTCGTCCTGTTTGAGAGGTACGGCGCTAGTGCCAATAGTTCTACTAATATACCAATCCTCGATATCTGCCGATTTGTGATAATCGGTATCTGCGACATTCGACTTCGCCGTACTTTTCCTCGTCGCTTGCGGGACACGCCCAAAGTGCGGATTAGTTTTCGAGGCATTATGGAGTGGGTATGGAGCAGTTCCGTCACTGCCCTCTCCACGAAGTCAGACCTCCAGAAGCTCTTGCGTGGCCTTTTCCTGCATTCGGTGTAATGAGCGGATATCCTCATAGCCAGTTCCGGGTCTCCAATGCCAAGGGCGAGATTGGCCAAGCGTGAAGCATCATTTTTAATCACATTGTTGAAACCTCGGACAAGTCGGAAGACATCCTGTCTCCGGCCAAGCCTCTCTAAGAATCGACAGAGACCTTTTATACCGTCCAACCGGCCAACCAGCCATAATCTGAGGGCCAAAACCGCATAGCATTCGTACTCGCCCGATTTTTGTAGAGAGTTGTAAATAAAAGCAGGACCGAGCTTAGCAAAATGATGGTCATTGGGCTCGGTCTCTCCATGCCCATGCAGTTGAGCGAGAAAGAGCCGGCATATTTGCTCCATCGTATATGGTTTGGAATTTCTATCTGCCTCAAGAGCAGCGCAGGTCCGGGCAAAGTAGTTTTGAGGGATACCCGGCATCCGGGCCAGGGCATGTAACCAGCTTAAGCGGGCCCGTTCGTAATTCACCGTCTGAGATCCCACATAGCGGGACACCTGCTCGGTAGCAGCAGCCAGAATACCGGCGTTGCGAGCTGAGTCAAGGCTTTGCAGGGCCTCGGCGAGCTTCTTAGCTTGCCGTATCAGCGTCGCATTCCTTTGGGTCCCTCTTCCCACGGCCGTAAAGTAGGCCTTTAGGTTCGCAAGAATGCCCGAAGATACGTTATTCAAATTGGAAGCTGGAATACAAGAAATCGCTCTTGCAAATATACGAAGATTGTTGCGCTGAAGTTCTGAAATGGCATGTAACATATCGTCCCACAGACGATGCTCAAATGGATAGCGACCATTGGATGTCCAGACATAGAGGCCGTCGAGTATCGCGTTAAATAGCTGGAGATTCAAGTCATCCACGACTTCTCTCTGTTGATTCTCGTCAAGAGACCCAAGCGCACGAGCCAATCCTTCTCTCACACCCCGCAATATGACGCGAATTGCCTTGGCCGAAAAGTCGCCATTCGACATGCCCTGCGTCAAGGCGATGCAGAAACGAGTGAAGTTCGGTGTCGCTGAAAGCGTCGAGCTCTCTGACACGTCCTGGAGTAGAAGATCCAGTCCCTGGTTGACGATGCCCTGAGGATCACTCTGCGCGTCCCAGATGAAGGTCGGCGCATCCTGAGCCAGAATGGATAAGGGAGCACGCTGTCCAAGCTTCTCTGAGAGCGCATCCTGCGTGGTTTGGGCTTCTTCCTGTTGCAATTGAGGGCTGTTGTTTAGGTTGGGACCGGACAGCCAGGCCGAGACAATCCCGCCTAGAGTGACTTCCTGCCCGGCGCGGGCCTGGCTGTCTTGGAGAGGCGAATCTTTCCGGGTTGGTGGTCGCCATGTCCATTTCGTCAGGTCGACAGCGTTTCCGATCTCCCAGAATGGGGCGCCGGATTGTGCTTGGCCGAAAGTGAGCTCGCCCATCCGCCGCCTCCCTGACCTCCGTCTGCCCTCCATGGGACCCGGGACAGATGAGCCATGTCGCAGACTGACTCTGGAAACGGCACAGTACCGCACGAATGCGGATGTCAACATGCTATCCGGAATCCAGATGGCGTCGCATTGCGGACGGACATGGCGACGGATGATTCGCCCGCATCGGGAAGTTGGCGAAAGAGACATCGGATCGGCGGGCAGAGAGAAGTCGTATCACCGGGTGCCGGGGTGGGCC